>CAJVPQ010000007.1:0-67261 GCA_910591825.1 Funneliformis caledonium
ACTACACTAACTTGCTATTGAGTTCGTCATTATGAGTTCGACTAACATATCTTAAATTCTAAGACGTGATAAATTGCTGAGTTGATTCAAATATAACGGATACCTGTAGGACTTAGAGAAAATCCTAAGGTCGGAAACTCCAACGTGTAGAATCAGCTGCTGCAGCCTTTCAACTTAGACGTTAAGATAAACGAAAACGAACCCGGTGACAATATATAGAATAATAATAAGTAATCCTAAAGTATCTTATTATAAGAATATTAAATTCAATCACATAACTTTAGAAAAATTTCTAGTGTGAAATTATTTTCACCTGAAAAAAGCATTGTAATCATTTTTAAGGATATATGTATTACTTCTAAGTCTATCTAAAATTAAATTATACTATTTTTTATATATAGATGATATCAGAATATTTCTCTATACTATATTATTCAGAAGTACTATTATATATCAATTATTATTCGTAAGAATATTTTCTTTCTAATAATATATAATAGAAAAAGCAGTCCTCAAGGAGGATCTTGGACAATTATATTTAATCTGGTATGTATAAAATGAGATAAATTTTAAAAAAAAATTTTAAAAAGTGGTATGTAAAAAATGAGTTTTTTAGAAAAATGTGAGGGTAAAAAAGGTAACAAAAAAAATAGTGGTAGGATTTTTTATGGTTAAATTTTCGTGATTTTTAAGGTGGTATATTATTAATTAGATAAATTTTCACATTATATATGGTAGATCATTTATTGCATTTATTGTAATTAGTCAATTTATTACAATACATAAAAATTCAATTGTTATCATGTTGTCATATTAATAAAGTGAAAAGAAAAAAAAAATTAAAAATTTTTTGTTTAACATGACAACATATATAATTTGTTTTACATAAAAAAAATATTTTGTTAATAAAATAAAACATACAGAAATAACACTTTTAAAACATCCAAAAGTTAGAAAAGTTATTGATCCAAAAACTGTAATATGTATATGTAGTAAAAAATTTCGCCTTGATAGAAACTATGATCCAGATCTTCTTGACCGTCACATTAAAAAAAAAATATGTAAAAGTAATGATGGAAACTCTCAAATTACACAATTTTTTTCAGAACAAAATTCAGAAGCTTCAAAAAAAAGAATACTTTTTATTGGATTAAATGATGAAAAAGTTAAACTATATCTCTGTCGTGTTGGTTTTGTGATCACATTTGGTGGTACACCACCTCCAGAAGTTGTAGCATGAGAATTATTTAGTGACAAAATTAAATCATCGTTTCATTGGAAAGATTTAAACAAAAAAGAAAATGATCAACTTTTAGATACTTTACGATTACAAACCAAGTGGATAAATGATAGCATAACTTTTTGCGTTAGAAGTACCAAATGTTTAACATATGTTAATGGAATTAACGAAATTTGTAGGCAATGACTTGATTTGAAAAAATTAAAGGTTTTTCTGGTAATTAAATTTTTTTATAAATTATGCTTATAATATATATTTATTAATAATTTATTATTAAATAGAATACGATTAATAACCAATTCCTAAAGAAAAAAACCAGAAATACACACTTTTAGTTCTTTATAAAAATTCTCCATTTTATCAATATTGTAAAAATACAAATGTCATGGAATTGTTAGGTTACTTTAATGATCCAGAAGATTGTACTCCCAAATTTTGAAATCAACTAGCAAGAATGAGACGAGCCGATGCCTTTAAAGATAAACAAATTTTTTTTGGATTATGTGAAATTTTTGTGAAAATGACAAATCATATTAATGAAGAAAAAGGACTTCAAAATATTAGATATCCCGAATAATTTTCCAATTTTTTAACTATTTTAGCAAGTAGTAGTCCATAAACATATACTATTTTTCAAAAAAATCTTGCAGGAAGAACAATTCGAAAAATTCGGTAAATAATTTATTATATATATATCATGAAATTTTAACTTTAATTTATTTTAATTTAGTATACAACGTGCTCAATCAGATTTAGCAATTGATGATCTGTCAATATGTTTTAAAAATATGGCTAAATTTAGAAAATTTCTAATTAGCATTAACTATGACGAACCAATTGCAGCATCAACAGATAATACAAAACTTGAAGAAAAATTACGTTACTCTGTAAGCTTGGGCACAATTCTTGGGTCTACATTGCCATTACAAGAAACTTCAGTATCTTCTTATAACAAAATTGATACTATTGTAAAAAAGATTTAAACTAATAATACAATAGCTAAATATGTTCATGTATACATTTTATAAGTTTCAGTTCCTAAAGTACTACCATTTGTACTTAGAATTATTTCAAATAATAGCGAAAATATATCTGATATATATGAAATTCACAATCAAGTTTTAGAACTTGCCGCACATTTTAAAATTCATATATTATCAATTGAAGCTGATAGCACATCAGTAGAAATTAAAGCACAAAAATGTATTATGCAAATTAATACTGAAACAAATCTTGAATTTACTGACGAATTATACAGTATGTAATTTATTTATTTATGTAATAAATTCTTTGTCTTTATTATTAATGACTTTTTATCTAGATATCAAATTACATTGTCCTGTAATTCTGAATATTGGTCCTATTATTTGTATTTCAGATCTGAAGCATGCAAAAAAAAATGGGCAAAATAGTATTTTTAGTGGCGCTCGAATGCTAACTTTTGGAAATAGTTTCTTGAGTTTTGATCATGTGTTAGAATTGTCTAAATCACCAAACTCTGCTTTGTATTATGCGAATGTTTTAAATGTTGATAAATAAGACGATGAAGCTGCATATCGGCTTTTTTCTCACGAATTTTTATACGAAGTATCTAAAACTTTAAATTCTGATTCTAAAAACAAGGGATTATTGATTTATTTGTTCATTATTGGTAAGTTAAAATTAATTTATTTATGTTTAATTTTGTAACAAAAATTAATTTATTAATTATTAAATTATTATTATTTTATTATTTTGAAAGAAGAGTTGATAAATTCATATTTTAATCGAGATGTTTCTAATCATAAAAGAATCAAAATAGTTATGATGAATAGTTTTTTTCTAAAAATGTGAAAACAATTTATTCAAGATGTAGCAAATAAATATAAAGGAATTTTTTCAAATGATTATAATTTTTTAGTACATCAAACTTATAAAATATTGTCTTTTCTTATTGATTCAATGGTAATAGTATTATATATACAACTTTAAATTATTTATTATTAAATTAGATAAATAATAATAATAATTTTATTATTACAGATTCTACTTATTATAACATATTGAGAATACTATAATTTAATTTCATTATTACCTTAGATGCATGGTAGTGAAGCATGTGAATACTTTTTTAGAATAACTCAGCAACATTTACCAGATTTTACATGTGCTGATTTAATATATTTAATTCGTCATGTTACAAATGCCTACTATAATTTTACAATTGTTAATTCAAATTCAGAATATAAAACTTCTCAAGTTGGTTAATTTATTTAATAATTTTAGTATTTTATTATAATTAATATCTAATTTTTATATTAAAAAATTTCAATAGATTATATTTGTGATTATTTTGAAGGAAATGTCAACGATCTAAATTCAAATTTAAAAATTTGGTCTACAGATGATGAAATCAGAGTTCTTATTAATGATGCATATAAAGAAACAAATGCTTTAACAAAGTGTGTTTTTATGGTAGTTACATTAAATTCTGAATTATTATTGTCATCTCCAACTGATTTCTTAACAAGTAACGAAATAATACTACTGATTGAAGAAAATTTAATAAAAGAATTTCAAGATGAAGAGAAGATTTTAACAGAAATTGTTGAAATGATAGGAAATGTTGCAAGTTTGAATTTACGAAATGATATAGATGAAAATTTGATATATGCTTATGAGCAGATAACAAATTTATCTAATAATACAAATTTGAAACAAATTCACAATAATAATATTAATATATTAAATAATAATGGCGATATAATTTTGATTTACTACATCAACGCTGAAAATATCACAAAGCTTATACTTTAAAAAAATGATTTGATCACAATTTCAAGAAAGAGATCACTATAATTCATCGGGAATTAATCCATCTATTGCTAGCAAAATGGTTGCATAAATTACTAATAATAATAATAATTCAAGGTTACCTAAAGCATGATTAAAACGATGGGATATTAGAAAAAGATTTGAAAATGTTAATGAAATGTTAAAAAATTCGCGAGAATTACAATTACCAAATTACAGTAAGTATAATTAATAAATTAACTTTATTGATTTTTACTAATAATTAATTAAATATTTTATAGTTTTAGATTGTGTTCCTTCAATTTATACAGCAAATATTTCTTCAATTTATCCAGTACAAAAGGGAGGATTTGCATTGGCATTAATTAATAGGGAAATATGTCTTGTATAAATTCTTGCAATTTATTATCGTACATCAACTGGAAATAACCATTCATATACCGAAGAACCTGTAAATAAAGTTAATCTAATCACATTTGTATCTACCAAAGTGTTTAGGAATTTGCAGCATAATTTGTTTTATTCAAAATGTGATAAAAGGTATGAATATTTTTGTCATTTATCATCCAAACAGATACTTTATTATTTGGGATATCAAATAGAAAAATCACATACAGATATGTATTCATTACAACCTAATGCATATCAGATTTATCAAACACTTTCTAATGATAACATTTTAACTTGTATTTTGCATTGCCTAAATCAAAAAGGAAAAAATAAATAAAATATTTTTTTATTAATCTGATATGTAAAAGTTCGGGTAAATTTTTAAATTTTTACATGTAGTATGTATAAAAGTGGGTACAAAATCAAAAAATTTTTGGGATAAAATTTTCCAAGTTTTATCATTTTTTTTCCTCCACATTTTATATAATTGTCTAGGGTTCTCTTCAAGGTGTATCCAAGATAGTTAGGTGATATACTGATGATATAAAGGATGCATCTATAATTATTAAAACTATTTCTATAAAAGTAAGTTTGTTGTATTTAATCTCAGTAGATCAGAGAATAATTCTCTTGTAATTCAGCTAAGATTTAACATTTTATTAAACCTTTAGAAAGAAATAGAAGTGAAGCAGAAATGTAAAGAAAAAAAATGTCTAAATTAATTCATAATTTCATTTAGAATGTATTATTTTTATAAATAAATAGAATCCAATTTTATAAATATTAGCTTATTTTCTACCCTTACATCTGCAACTTCAGATTCTTAACTTCATATTACAACTTCTTATTTGTATTAATACGATCTCTATATTTCTTTTCTATATCTCATATAAATTTCTTGAAAGTTCTTTTATTTATAATTAAATAGATATTATGATAATATTTAAGCTTATTTATGACTGGTGATTATTTTCTTTCTCATACTTATGTTTTAGTACCTGATTCAAAGAATTTCTCTAGTTTAATCTAATAATACTATCAGTCTAAAAATTATTATTTGTAACATATATACTTAGCAATTTTAGAAATATATTATATTATAGTTAGCTTCAAGAACGTAATAATTTTTCTAAGTTATTTTTTTTGTATTTCTTATTTAATGAATTCTTATAAATTTCTAATTTATGTCTTAGATATAATTCAATTTAATCAGACATCCCAGAAATAATTTCTAATGAAACAGAATTTTTAGAGTATATCCTTTTAATCAGACTATTTAAAAAAGTAAGTTTATATTCATTTTATTAATTATAGTTATAATTTTACGTAAAAAAGTTTGCAATGCAAAAATTATACCTATAGTGAAATTATTATATTAAAACTTTTATTTTAATATTAATTCTAATCAAGAAAAAATCATGTGATTTTAGATGACCTGTTATCACTAAAATTTTGTAAAAAAAAATTTTTTATTAATATATGATCACATTTTTTATGATATAGATAATAAATTTTTTATTAATTTATTTTGCAATTGCTTATCTTCTAATTTTACAATTTTGGGCTTATGCTTAATATTTTTGGCCTTAATTTTATTATTATTAGTCTTAAGTTTAGTAATATGTTATTTCAACAATCTATTTTAAATTGCATACTTATGTAATATATATTAGTATATTAATATTTAAAATAAAAAATTAGGTTATTTTCTTAATAGTCTATAAGCGAAAATTTACTAAGAAAATTTTATTAATATGCAATGTATATTTGTGAAATTAACTACTAAGATTAGTTTTATTATATTACAAAAATAAAATACAAATATAAAAGGATTAGCTCATTTATAATTTCACAAAACTGACTAGTATCTTTCTGAAATCTGACACCTATTCTCATATTTAAACTTCTTATTGTATTAGAAATGAATTACATTTAATTTCTTTTCTAAAGTATTTTATATAGTAAATATAGATTAATTACAACAAAATCTTCATAAAAAAAATATACAATTTAGATTTCTTGAAAGTGAAGTTGCTCAGTATACTTGAATATTTGCTTAAAATTCCTATTAATTTTGAAATTAATGCTATTGTCAGAAATTTAAGAAGAGCTTTCAGTTAGGAACTATTAGATTTTTTTAGTTAAGTCATAATAGAAGTAATAATAATCACTATTATTTCAAATTTTATTTGAGATGTCACTGAGTAGTAATTTCAAAACTATAAAACTTTCTTAACCAATTTGTATAAAAGTTTTTTTTTCTTATTACTAATCTTTTTCTATATTCTGATTCTAAGAAAATATCTATTTCTCTATTCTTCAGTAACTTCTACTCACTTACATTTGAAAGTGAAAAATTGATATTATATTAGTCACTAGATATACTAATAGCTGATATCTTTGGTATCACTTTTATAGGGAAAATATTTTCAATAGAACACACATCCTACACTTTAATAATAACTTATACTTATTATTTACTCAGTATCATATTTTAATTTTGCTACTTTAGTCTTAAGCTTAGCATTTTCATATTACGCTTTGCATTTTTCTCAATAATCTATCTCAATTTCGCATTTTCAGCCTTATCCTTAACAAAATTTAGTAACTTCTCTTTAAGTTTAGGAATCTCAGCATTCTTCTTTCTAAGCTCTACAATCTCAGCTAAGAGTTTGACATTTAATTCTCTCAATAAATCAGTGAATTGCATATTAAATAATAATTTTTTATATGAGAATAATTCAAAAGTTTATTAATATAAGTAAAAGATGAGGTAATATCCTTATTAGAATTGCTGATTTATTGATATAAAAAATAAATTACAAGTTTTAGTATTACATAAACTTGTTTTACAATGTGAAATGGTATTTCTATACTAATGCCTGTTAGTTTCTACTTATCTATACTACTAATACATATTATCCAATTCCATGATCATTTTCATTATTTTAACTATCAATATTCTTAATAAAACAAAAATGATTATCAGTTATACTTGTATGCAGTATCAGAAAATAAATCAATGAATAATAATATTAATATTACACTAAAATTTTATATTATTTGCAATCTGTAATACTTCAGAAATTTGTATGAAAAAATATCATTTGTTTGCAAGTCTTAGAATTATTCTTCTATAAAGTCACAACCTAAAAAATATATTTTATTCATATCTTGATTGCAGAGTGTCTAAAGAATAAAAAATTTTAGGTCTAGAACTTTAGGATTTAGTCTTTGATCTCAGTCTTGATAAGACCTAATCCTAATTTTTAGGACTTAATTTAGATAGTTCCAATTTGGTCTTTATATAAATTTTAATAAATAATATAAATTAAAGTTTAATATTTATATATTGTAATTAATTATAATCATATGAAATATATATATCAATTAGATATTAATTAAATATCATATATCATATTATTTTATTATCAAATTTTATGTTTTATATTATAAAATTTTTTAGCAAAAATAGCTTATTTGAACTATGATTTTAAAGATTTGAATGATATACAATAATGAATTTAATAATATGAAAACCAGTGTATAAAATTTAGACCAAAATTTATGTGCATAAGTTGTACTAAAAATAGAAATTAATGTATGTATTACATAGTATTTTCATTTTTATTAATAATTTATCTATTTTAGTAATTATTTGTGCATATTTTATATTATTAACATGTGCACACAAAAATTTAATATGCATATATGCATATTATGCACATAAATTTTATACACTAATGGAAATAAATAGCAATTTAATCCAAGTGTTGGTAAAATATACCTGTTAGCTAAATGATTGTTAGTTTAATAATTATCAGTAAAATAATTATTAATAAGTTAAATGTGACTCTTTTCAACATGATGAAGTACAGATTCTTTAACCAATTTTATAGTTTCATATTTCAAGAAATATATATGTTATCACTGGTTCATTTTCAGTTATCTTAATATCTAAGTTGAAAAGCTGCAGCAGCTGATTTTACATGTTAGAGTTTCTGACCTTAGGATTTTCTCTAAGTCTTATAGGTATCCGTTATACTTGAATCAACTCAGCAATTTATCATGTCTTAGAATTTAAGATATGTTAGTCAAACTCGTAATGACAAACTCAATAGCAAGTTAGTGTAGGGTATCATAACAATCCTAGATGAAGGATAACATTGAAGGAAAAAGTAGTTTATGTAGATTTAAATTGATTTCTTTATTTATAACTTGAAACTCGCAAAAGAGTTAATTTACAACTTAAGCAAAAAGCTATTCTATTTATACAAAATGAATTTACTACAGCTAACTACTTGCTACACTATAAATTAACTAAATATAGATATATATTCCAATAAAAATATACTTAAATATAATAAAATAATAAAAATAATAAAAAGAAATAAATTAAATTATAGACATTAAAGAAATTACAGGCGAAACAGAATAAACAGAATAAACAGGTTGTATAGAAAATACAAAAAAAACAGATAAATTAGGTGAATTTTGCAAATCCTTCAAATTAATGCAATACATCGATCAAGATCTTCCTTAATATGATTTACATAAAATTAAATCTAATGACTTTGTAAATAATTTTTCTAGGGTAAATTTTCAACACTGACAATGTGAACAAAAAAAGTTGCATGTCATCCATCATATTTAAAATGATGATCATTGAATTGATAAAAAATACAAAAAAAAATGCACATTTTGAAAAAAATTGTATATTTCAAATATTCAAATGAAATTCTTGTAAGATTGCAATAAAGAATTTTTTTTTATTTTTTATTACATTGCAAAATATGGTAATTTTTTTATAATTATATGTATATCACGTGATATATATGTTCGATATACAAAACTTAAAAAAATGACGCAAATTAAAACTTGACATAGCAAAAAATGAAATATTTTATGCAATTTTGGCCCCTGACATTGGTCAAAAAATTGTTATTTTGACACATTCTCAAATTAAGACTATAGTGAAATTTTTGGTGTTAGTGACACAAATTTAAAAAATTTTCCCTGTGACCTATCTTATAAGTTTTCAGGGTCCTGCAACAACTATTGTACTTTGGAATTTTGAGTTTATTGTGATATTAAAGAGCGTGAATTGGATTGATAAAATACCATCTTTTCCTTTCGTAATTGAAGAAAGGAATCCATTATTCTCATTTAAAAGGATAGTAGCATCCAGAGCTCTATATTCATCACAGAATTTATTATTTTTGCATTTTCTTATATCTAGTGAATAGCGACAAATCTGCATATAGTTCTCAATTTACTCCCACGATATTGAAGATTCCAGATCATTAAACGGATGTCTCTTCTGGTCAACATATTTCACCATCACAGGTTTCTCATGTATGTCATCCCTTTTCCATATATTACATAGTTTTTTTCCCGAATATTCAAAATTCCGTCATGCTAATTCATCATTTACTACATTCCCTTGACTATTTAGATGTGATCTGAATTCCCCTACAGGTAGAGTGATGCCAGCAAGTTTTTCAAATAAGGAAACTATGCTACGTTCAACTAGATTATATGCACTTTGATCTAGAACATGAGTACGAACTATCAAGTAGTTTAGGTCAAGAGCACAGAAAAGATGAGCATATTGAATAATATTTTTCATATGCTTCAGGTTCTCATCAGGTCCACCATCAATAAGAAGGATCCAAATAGGTCTAACTTTGTCTTCTTTCTTTAAGGTAGTAGAAAACTCTTCATTCAAAACAATACTTTCTAAATCTGCTATATGAGTCTTTGATGAAGTTCCAATGAAATATTCTGGCCTAATGAATATAGAAAGCTGATCAGTACAAAGGGTATTACTTGAATCAGCTGAATTAATGACTAGATAAATAGAATGTATAAGTTTCATTTTTAAACCAATTGGAAAATCGTGATCTTTGATAGTTACTAGTTCATTAACTGACTGGATTGTTTTGAATATGCGACCAACTACAGGAATGCCTAATCTGACCTTTGCCTTATCATCTTGAGAGATGATAATTGACTCATCAGTAAAAACTTCAGCAAATACTCTTGTGGCTTTAACGGAAGCTAGACAAAAATGTTTATCAATATGAGATTTCATTTCTGTCTGTGATACAGAGGTAAGACCAACCTTTGCTGAATAATGATGATGATGTGCAGCAAAGGTGTGCTAATTTCAGGATTGAAGATAAGTTGACAAGCATTGATGAGATAGATAAGTATTATATTTTTCTTCTAGAGTTTCGCGTAAATGCTTTACAGTTTTAACTTTTATGACCACTTTTCTTCATTTAGTAAGGACAGCTCCAAACTCAATACTGTCATAGATTTTATCCCATAGATCTGGATCTTTCATAGCTGTAGATGGTCTTTCCAGAGTATCATATTTTTTACAATACCCTCTTCTAGCAACTTCTGTTTTTTTGCTGCTAACCTTGATTGAGTTTCAGCATGACGTTTTAACTTTGTTAGCTGTGCATTTTGTATTGATATATTTTTTTGTTCTTCAATTATCTTAGATGATAACGTAACTTTTATTGAGTCATTTGTAGTGATCTCCATCATTTGTTGATATTTAGCTATGCTTTTTGCAGCTAAATTGATCTTTTCAGCTACAATATATTGTGATTTGGCATTTGGTGATAATGTTGTAATGTCAATAAACCCGATAAACTATCTTGAAGTATTTGGAGTTCTTGGAGTGGAAGTTTGATGAAAGCTATTAGTCAAATCACATGGCATAAAAATTCTTTGATGAGAGCAAATAGTAGAAGGTATAATGTCATAATATTTTTGAATTTTATTCTCAATAAAGGTAGTATTATTATTTTTGACTTCTTTCCAAGCTTCTATACATTCTTTTATTATTATTTGACAATTTGGCTTATATTTACAAAGTGTTGCTTGTTTGTAATATACATATACATTGCAAAATTCTTGATATTTATCTTGGGACTGCTTATAAAAAAAGTTTTTATTAAAATTTTGTGCTTTCAAAAACTTTGCATATTGGTTTTAAAAAAAAAAGAATGTAAAGAAGAATGTAAGAACACGTTTTTGCATTTTTTTCTATGGATTTTTATACATATCACATTGCATTAATCATATAATAATTATTTATATTATATATTAAGGTAACAAATAGATCATATTTTAATTCTTTTATAAATTGATTTTAAAATAATAGTAAAAAAGGAACTTATATATCGAAAGATAAGTTTATTTATTAATTTTATTTTTATTTATTTGACTATTTACTATTTTACTTTTCAGTTACTTCTGATATCATATTTAATTATTCTAATTTAACTATTTTACTTTTGACATCATAGTATTTATATATAATTTTTTTAGCCAATCAAATTAATTATCAGGTGGAGAGTGGGAGTTGGCTCTATAATAAAGTGAAATCAGCTAATTTCTGACAGTCCTTAATACAGGATCAGGATTATTATTATTCATTATGAAGTCTAGTATAATCTCGTATTTGTTATTGAAGGTGTATACATTATGAATTAGATGAGCCATAATTTCTTCTTTTTTTTTACCTTCTTATACAATAAGTAATAGATTATAAAAATTATTTTTTTCTTTTTTTTGAAGATCTGAAAATAAATAATTTGTAATAAATTTTATAAAAATAAAATATTAATTTAAATTTAAGTAAAAATATATTCATTTTTTATTTTTATTTTTTACAATAGAATGTAATATTTTTGGGAATATTTATAAAAAATATCAAGAAATATATCTTGACCTTTAAAAATAAAGAACTTACTAAAGAGTTTGACATTTCAGAAGAAATAATATGTGATATTTTAAAAGAAAATAAAAGATGGTTAACTCTAAAATTAGATTCTTATAAAGCTTCACTTAAAAGATAATTAAACTAAGTTTTTTACAAATTGATAAAGCTTTAGACTTTTAGGTTAATAAAGTCATAGATAATAATATTACTATTGGTGACAAATTATTAGCACAAAAAGTATGTGATTTCACAATGTTACTTAATATATAGGATTTTAAAAGGTTTAATAGATAAATAATAAGTTTTAAAAAATGCCATAATCTTAAATGCTACATTAAATATGAAGAAACAGCAAGTACTCCTTTAGATTTAAATAATATGCATATGGATCTTCAAAATATTCTTAAAAAATATTCACCTGATGATATCTTTAATATATATAAAACTAGACTTTACTAGAGAATAGAGCTAAATCGTACTTTATCAACTGGTCCAGGTAATTTAAATATTGATTAATATAAAAATTAATATAAATAATTATATAAATAAAAGTAATACTTATCTTATAATAGTTATAAGTAAAAAATGATCTAAAGAGTATACTACTATTGCAGTGTATTGTAATGCTACAGAGACTGAAAAAACAAAAGCAATTTTTATTAGAAAAAGTCAAAATCCACGTGCCTTAAAACATATTTTAAAATCAACACTACTAGTATAATATTATTAGAATAAAACAACATATATGCAAGTTAGTATCTAGAATGATTGACTAAAACTCTTTAATTCACATCTGAAACTTCAAAATAGATATATAATTCTACTCTATGATGGTACATCCACTCACAAATTAAATGAAGATACTATACTTTCTAATATTTATCTTCACAAGTTGCCTCCTAATATAACTTCTTACCTCTAATCATGTGATACTGAGATTATTTATAACTTTAAGGTAAGTAACAAAAAAATCATTATAAATAATGATAAAAAAATAATATTAATAATATAATAAATATAGGCACAATATTAGAAGTTATTCTTGTGAAATTGTATTAAAGTATTTAATAATAGTTAAGAAACTATCAATCTATATCTAAAATTACAATAAAAAAGGCTATCAAATATGTAGCAAAAGCATAGAACTTAGTTTGACCTAAAGCTATTATAAATGGTTAGAGAAAAATTGGTATCCTTTCACAAAATACCAATGATGATGAAAGTATCAATAATAATTTTACTGATTTTGATTTTACCAATAATAATAAAAAGAAGGATATCAATCAAATACAAGATCTTATTGATTGATTAGTTCTTAATATATATGAAAATCTGATTTTTGCTAAAGAATATCTATAATATAAAAAAGATGAAACAAATCATCAGATAATGACTGATAAAGAAATTATAGAAATAATGAAAGAACTAGAAGAACTGAATATTGAAGAATCAGATATTCTTATTATCAGTAATTACAAAGTGCTAGCAGTACTTAATCAAATAATTACATATACAGTAGCGGTCATAAGTATCTGATCTCTTATAATTCTTAAAGTTAATTAATAATATCTATTAAATATTTTTTAAATTTAAGTTTAATACTAACCTTGATAATCTGTAAAATTATAGATTTATTTCATGTATAATTTAGAAGTTAAATGATCAGTAGATTTTATATTTTAAAAAAAATCACCTTTTTTTATGTAAATCATTTCATTTTTTATTATTTAATATCTAAACTTCTTAAATATATAGATTTTTTTTTAATATATTAATTTTTTAGGAGTTATAACACATTTTTTATAGAATTTTAAACAGATTAAACAGATATTTAGAAAACTTCAATAATACTGTATTCTTCCTTTTAATTTTTGAATAATGTTTGTATTTATTAACTTTTTGTCAAATTTACTCTAAGTTTTCTTTTCTAAAAAATTCACAGATATAAGCCAAAAGGTCACTTTTATAGAAATTATATGTAAAATTAATATTAGAGTTTGCTGAAAGAAAATTGATTATTAAATTACAAATCTAAAAAATCACTATAATATGGACTTTTTAGCAAATATTATAACTTTTGTTTATTACTAAAATTTAAATAATATTTTTAAATATAATAAACATTATAATTTTATTACAATAGATATAAAGTAGCTATATTTTTGAAATTCCATTTCAGTCATTATTGAAATTTATATAAAAAATTCTATTTTGTTTAATTTATTAAAAAATATTGGCATTTTATATGTAAAATTTATCTAATTTTTGATTTATATGTTGTATAAGCTTATAATTTTACATGTGATCAACATTGGTATTATACTTGAATTTTAAAAAATTTTAATAGGTGTTATTAATTAACTTTAAGAATTATGAGGAGTCAGATATTTATGACCGCTATTATATTATACATTATACCATTGGACCTAAGAAATGATACAATTGTTTCAATTGGATATCAATCAGCTATAAATAAGATAAGTTAAATTTTCATAGTATACTAATTGGCTATAAGTATGCAAATCAGTTATAAATAAAATAGGTCAAATTTTGGCTGATCCTTGGCTAATTTCTGATGTATGCCAATTGATTAGGCTGATTTTTGATAATTTTACTGATTTTAAGCTGATTTTAGGCTGATTTTTTATATGTCTGATTTTTTTGATTTTGACTAGTGATATATTTAATAAAAATTTTTCATTTAATTATATTTTTAATTATATAAACAATTAAAAGGATTAAAACAAATTTTAATAAAAAAGATTATGATAAAATGAGAAATAAAATTAAAAGAAGTATACAAAGTGATCAGATTTTTTAACACAAAAATGCAGTTATAAAAAGTGTTTATTATAGCTAAATTATATCATATTTTAAGTTTTGTTAAGAGTTTAATTTGATTGAGAATTTTAGGATTTAGTTAAATTAAATCAGTTTTATTATGATTACTTATAGACAGGATTACAATGAATAATTTCATTAGCTTTTTATTTCTGTTCTACTTATTACTATTAAAAAGCATTTATTATATAAATGTTTTATTTTATTATTCAGATTCTGATTCATTTTAATAATTAGTTAATTCTTAATAAATTGGTTTCATTTGATGTACTGATTTATTCATAATTTGAGCGAAAAAGTAAAAATTAGTATGCATTCTAAACTTTTACTTAATAGACCTTGTCAAAAAATTGAAGTTCGAATGATTGGTTAAAATAATAGACCAACAGAATTTTTTAGCCACTTTTTAATTGGTCGAAATAATTTTATAAAAATCAGATCTGATTTCAAATTTAATAAGTTGTATGCATCGTAGAAAAATACAGGCAAACCTTGAATGCTTCCACTCTAAAAGCACGCACTTTTTAATGCAAATTTTCACTATCCCAAGAAAAGCATTTAGAGAGTTGATTATATAAATGAAAAAAAATGTCCTTATTTTTATATTCAAACTTTAAGCAATATGTCTACCATTCAATAAACTTGACTTTCAAAATCTTTAAATGTTAAAGCAAAATGCTGTTCATTTTTTATATCAAATATCTAGCAAATTATAAAAATTTTGAAATTATACTTATTACTGGAATGACTGTTGTATTTTTTTAATTTCAATAAATTTTTAATTGTCCTAATATATTAAAGCTTTGATTTGATAACTTCAGCGAAGCTAATACAACGATAAGATAACGAAGAATTTGAAAATTTTAATTTGTATTCGCTGTAACAAAATATTTGGTTGGCTCAATGATGAAATGTTTTAATGTATAATGAAATGAAATTTAAAACAGAATACAATTTCATTTATCGCAAATGTTTGTGGCCAAGAATTTGGTGCGCCCAATGATTTTTGATTGAAATAATAAAAACATCTGGATCTCTTTATTTACTACTATATATAAAAAAATTAGATAGATTTGACTTGTATAAATTAAATCGTGTAACCCTGCATCTAATCGGGTGTGTCTTTTTGTCTCAGGGGGAATAAAGAGGGATCGATTGTAATAAAGGATGAAAGATCTTTTTTTCATAACAATAGATATCTCTAAGTCTAGGGAAAGAGAAAAGGTTAAAAATTCAAAAGAAAAGAAATCTTTGATAAATAATAAAGAACAAGTAAAATCCCCAATTCTAAAAAAAAGTAAATGAAATAAATGGATCTTCAAAACAAATTACCAATAAATTTATTTCTCAAGATATTATATTCCAATTATGGAAATGCTTCAAAAATCGGAATTATTTTGTGCGTTTATACACATCCATAAATAGATTCTACTGCATGCGTTTCACAATAATTTTTTTTTTCCTAAAGTTTGCGAATTGGAAGACTGGAAAGCTATACTGCTTTTTTATTAACACTCTTTTATCAGCAAATATAAAATTATCACTTTCTTTTTTTACTCTTTCATAAATAGCGACCATAGCATATTCTTTTACTTTTGCCGTGATATTTTATTAAGTTAATCATATTTTTATTACAATGGAATTGTTTGAGCCAACAAGGAAATACGAAATAGATATTGTAAGTTCTGATAATTAACAAGTTCTTTCATTTTTGTCTCTTATTCATATATTAAAACTAACCATTAACTAATTTAGTCGTCATACACCTTACACTCTCCACTTTCACCTCAATCACCACATACACCGCCACTGAGTCCACCTTCACCTTATCAAGACTCTCATGCCTTTAATTCAAAACAAATCGATAAGCCAAAAGCTAATAATCCTCTAGTTGATCTAATCGAAACCGAAAAAATATATGTTTCAGATTTAAAATGTCTGTTACAAGTAAGTCAATGTTCAAACTAAATATTATATTAAACCAATCTTTCTTTATCTGACATTAGTAAATTTATAGCAAGTTACAGCAAGTTGGAGTAGAGATAATCTCCCCCCACTAGAGTTGGATTTAATGTTTCGCCATATTGAAATAATTTATAAACAAAACAAAAAGTTTTACTCGGTAGGTTTTCAAATATTTATTGCTATTAAATAATTCAATTGATAACTAAAACATCAAATTCCATTATAGAAACTTTCTAAAATAGGATCGAGTCCAGTATTGGCAAGAGATCTTGGTGATACTTTAATGGGTTGGGTAAGTTCTCATCGATTGCATTAATATATCATAATTTGTCTTGTATTTACTTTATTATTTGACTCGATCTATTAATATTGCTCAGGTCGATGATATGGTGGGACCATATACAAAATATGCCGAAAACTTCAGATTAGGTTTTGATTCTTGGCCCGAAATTGAAGAAAATTCGACTTTACAACAGACTTTAAATGTATATAATCATTTATTATTTATTATTTTAATAAATTAAGAGAAAAATTAACTTGATTTTTTTTTTATTAGGATATTTCGGCTGAAAAGAATCAACCTGTTTCTTTGGATTATTTTTTCGATATGCCATTTAAACGACTTCATTATTACAAAAAGCTATATATGGTAATATATTTCACTATTTAATCAATGAATAATTTATTATTTATAAAAACTCAAATCATGTTTGCAGCGACTATATAGGAGCACTGAGCCTGGACGTTCCGATGCTAACCTATTATTATCTGCAAATGAACGAATTGATTTTCTTCTTGAAATGGAGGAAGAAATCAAAGGAGCTGTGATGACTTCGTCAGTCTCTGAAGAAGTTGTTTCTTCAGTGGTAATTTCAGAAGAAGTGTCTTCACTAATAATTTCTTCGGTTGAGGAGGATGTTTCTTCAGCAGTAATTTTGCCAGTTGAAATAGATAATGATGAAAAAGATAATATTTCTATCAAGTCCCCTTCAACAAAATCACAAAATATTAGTTCTCCAATTGATTTGAAGAATTGGACCATGAAAGACTTAGAAAATCAACTTGATACATCCAAAACTAAAGATTTATTTACAAAATTACCAAAGGTAAATTAATAAATTTAACTTATCACTTTTAAATTATTTTGATGAAATTAATAATCCTTATAATTCCTTTCTTTTATAGATTGTAAAACTTTCGTTTTTTTCAACAAATCTTCCTTTAAAACGTGAAATTGTTCTTCATGATGATTTTATTATTGAAATTACAGAATCCATGAATTCAATTGATTTATCTCACATTAATGTTCATATGTTTTTATTGACCGACCTTTTATTGATTTGTCAACAAATCACTCAAGAAGAAAAGCAAGAATTTTTCTTGGAAAAGGATATGAGATTATTATATCCACCATTGAGTACAAAACATCTTGCTATCAAGGATGTAAGCGATGGTGAAGAAGGTTTGTAGTTAAATCAATATACCTTTCTAATTTTAATGAATTTCACTATTTTATATAAAAATTTTTTTTTTTTTTTTAGAAATGCTGGAATTGACGGTTTTGCAAAAAGAAATGATAGTTATTTATGTAGATACCAAAGAAGTTAAAGACGATTGGTTGAAAGAAGTTACTAAATCTATTAACCTTTCTTTTAATGGTATTTTTGATTATATTAAAAATAAATAAATATATACAAAAGTAAAAAATAACTTGATTAAATTCACATTTTTTTAATTAATTTATAGGAACTGAAAAGCCTCAATTGGGTATAGATTTAAAGGCCGCCCATAAATTTGATAATAATTCTCAATTATCAACTCCTCCAATGTCTGCAAACGCGATTAAAAGAAGTCCAAGTGTAGGTAATCTGATAAGCAAACAGCAACTTAAATCTCCATCACCTTTAGGGTCTGGGGGGTTTAATAGTCAAAGTTCGAGCTTATCTCCATCTACGCCTGGTTCAGATTCTCCTATCGTACGTTCACTTACGCCAGATCCACCTCGAAATGTGGGTGGAAATTATCCTGGTGATTACGTGCCATTTGCAGAAGGAAATGAACAAGGAACTGGACAAGGACGTCTTAGCGATCCAATATCACCTTTGGATATAAAAAATAGACTGAATGCAGGATTACGTGAACGTTCTAATTCTATAGCTTCGCTCGCATCAGTTATGAGTATCGCAGTTGATCAAGAAACAATTTTCAGATCATCCGCATGTGAAGTATTTACATGGGTAAATGGAGAGTGGAAGCCTTTGACTAAGAAAGATAAGTGTATTGTGGAAATTCGTATGACAGCTCAAAAAAAAGGATGTTGGGCTATAATATTGGGATCATCTAATAGAATGGTTCTTAACGCATGGATTTATTCTTCAACCACCCTTCATCGAGAGGATGCAAATTCTTTTAGTATATCATGTGAGATGGGACAAAGACGAGAGTTTTACAAGATTGACACAATAGATAGTACAGAATCTGATCAATTTATTGATAGCCTGTTGAAAGTTAGGGAAAGTGCAAGAGGAAGTCTCAATGTTTCACCTGAGTTCATTTCTCGATCATCTTCATTACAAACAATTGAACCTTTGCGGGAAGTAGAACAAACTATTACGCAAATTATGGAGACTAGATGTCGTGTATTTTTACAAAATGATCATGGAGTTTGGACAAATCTTGGATGGGGTAGTATGAAATTATCACTTGAAACGCCTTCACACCGCAAGAGAGTTATAGTCAATTCTGATAAGAAGAAAACAAAGACAATAATAGACGCGATTATCTGGGAAGATGGTGTTGAAAGAGTTGGAAAGTGCAAAGTAGCTCTTACGTTGAATAATATGGGTAATAATATGCGAATCATTTATTTACTTCAGATGAAAGATGAAGCATCGGCTGTCAAGGTATTTGACATTATGAAAGAAAAGCGGAAGAAATGAATTAAATACAAATCATTTAGTGGGACATAATTATTGTACATATAAATTTAGGCTTGACGAACTTTATTATCAAAAATTGTGAACTTTTTTTTAGATACAATTATAAAAAAATTAGTTATTTTTATTTATTTAATTATTATTAACAATTTATAGAAATTACCAATAGAATTTTTAATATAGAATTAAAATTTGGCGCAGTTTTGCACAAAAAAAAAATAATTATTTATAATGTCCAGAAAAAGAAATTTCCCCCCTGCATCATTGTTACATTGTTTTGAAGATTCTATAAATAATTAACTCCATATTAATTTGCCAATTATATATTTAAATCCAAATTATTATTTTTCTTCCCCCCTGAACTTCCGTTTTTTCTTTTTTTTTTATTTTCTTTTACTTTTTTAAATATCTGCCATTTTATTAAATTTTGTGAACTTTTTAAAAGAAACATGTTTTCAATGACTATTCTCTCATATCGAAGAAATAAAAAAAATGCAGACCCAAAATATCAGGAAAACCTTGCTCATGTTATTAAGGATATAATTTTAGGAGGTGATCATTCAACTCATTCAAAAAATCGTAAGAAGGCTAAAAAAGCAGTTAAGGCTTTACAAGATGAAACGGCAGCAAAGGGCATGATAAATGTATTAAAAGCAATGCCAGACCCAAACATACCTTCAATGGAAGTTACAGTTATAGAAGAAGAAGAAACGAAATCAACAAACCCTTCTGAATCATCTAGTAAAAAAATAAAAAAAGAAAAGGTCACGATTAATCCACCTTCAACAAGTTCCATTAAATTATTTAAACCACCTCTGGATAGCATTTCGGCTTATGTTTACTGGTGGGGTTATGAAATTTATGTCCCACAAAATTGTATGGGCAGATTAGATCAAGCTCAGAGCGTTGGTGGCAGTTTTTTGGGATTTTTACAAGTGGTTGCAGGAAATGCTTCTGCTATTTCTCCTTATTTCGGCTTTATTTCGGCTTGGGTCAGTTTACAATTTACTGTAATTAAAGCTCAAAATCTTGGTCAAGGTGTTGTTTTGGCTGCTACTTGGTAAGATCATTCTTACTCTCTTGTAATTTATCACGTTTATCAAATTAAAATATGCATTTATTAATTTTTAGGGTTCTTCCCGTGGCTTTAATTCCAAGAGCATGGTAAATATATTTCCTTTTATGTTTAATTGATCCTTTTTAGTAGGACCTCTAACTTTACTTCTTTAAATTTCTTTAGGGATGCACCATTCGAATAATATCGTCTTAACTCGCAACTTATTATTAATATTTATGAATAATTACTTTATAATTACATTTTATATATTAATTCATTAATGTCGTCTCGTTCCCATAATTTTATAATTACTTAATAAATTCTTTAAATTATACGTTTAATGTGTCACCTGCTGTTAAAATCGCGCTACGCCATTATATAATTTTTCCGCTTCAGACACGTCATTTGCTTATTCTATTTTAAAATACAGGATACTAAATTTAAAATAAACTATAAAATCTGTATTTCTTTTAGGAAATTTTCGTTGATGATAAATCTGCTTTAGCCAATATGAAAAAAGTGTAAATATTTCCGTTTCACCAACTTTTTCATTTGGAGAAAAAAGAAAAAAAAAAAAAACTTAAAAAGTTTCTTTTTTTCTTTTTTTTTTTTATTTTAATGAAATATACTTTAAATTATGAATTCAACGGTCTCTTTACCAACCAGCTTTATACAACCAAATATCGAGAATGAAGGACCAGAAAAGGGTGACAGTTTATTAGATAGTACTATTAAAAAGACTGGTTACCGTAAAAGGCGTTTATCAAAAATACCGGCTCCAGTTATAATTCCCCCGCGTTCCCCTATTATTATAAGTGCCCCCAGTTCCGCTAAAAGTGATTCATTTTTAGATTTACCTTCCCCAAAAACTCAAAGTCCAACAAAAAAGTTTATTATCAACCCTATAACCGCGTTAACTGCTGCTTTTCAAAGAACTACTTCAACAGGTCGTAAAACTTCAACGACTACCTCATTTTTAAAATTCCAAAAATCAAACAATCCAAAATCACATAAACCAACCTCTCCAAAAGCTGCTTCTCCACAATCACCAAAATCACCTAAATTTTTACATCGAAAAGGTAGTTATGATTTTAATCGTAAACATTCTGAAGGTCTTATTAGTCCAACCTCTAATTTCCTTTCTATTAATGTAGCTCAATCTCCAACAAATAATTCTAAATCCACCGGGTTTTTCGGAAAATCTTTTTCATTATCTATCAGTACTTCTAATCAATCTACGGCACCTAAATCTCCATCAAAACTAAAATTTAATCTTAAGTCACAAAAATCCCTTTCACCATGTAGAAAAGCTTCACCAATGGTACCTTCCGAGCTCGCAGAAAGAATGAGAGAATTCTCATCTTATAGTACAAAAGTTGATGATTCGTTTTTGCAAAGGTTACCTAAACCTATTTTAATAGATGTTCGTAATTTGGCGTTATACCAAGATGATCATATTCGAGAATCCTTTAATGTCAATTTACCAACGCTATTGATTAAAAGATATCGTCGCGGAAACATGAGTAATTTTTCCTTAGAATCATTTATCACAACACCTGAAAGTCGTGATAGATATTTAGACATAGTGAATGAAGATGGTGATCAATATTGTCATGATGTTATAATTTTTGACGAGACAATGGATGAAATTGATAAATCTAGTCCAGGTTGGACTTTATTGAGTGTCCTGGAAAGAAGTTATAATTCTCCACCTTCTGATAATGTCGAAGAAAATTATGAAACATCATCTAGAGGAAGAGTATATTGGCTTAAAGGAGGGTTCGAAGCATTTAAGTCATGGGATCAAAAAAATGAATTTATTGTAACAGGATTGGAATTTGGTCCTTCTTCCGATAAAGGTTCTGTTGATGGTACTGTGGAATATGAAGGTCAAGAACAACAGCAACAACACTCTAGTTTAGTTCGCAGAGATTCTTTGTTTTCTGTAAATACTGAACGAAATTCTCTCAAGCGTAAAAAAAGTGGTAAACAATCCGAATTTAAATCAGAAAAAAACATGCAGCAACCACCACCTCTAGAAACAAATGTTGGAACAAAGCAGAATGGAATTTCACGTGGGCGACGACCTTCAAATGGGTTACAATACTTGTTTCCAATTAATGGCAATTGTAAAATTGGTAAGTAATGAATTTTTTTCAATAACTTTGAACTCATAAGAATTCTACTAAATAACAAGAATAAATTATAAAATAATAATAATATTAATAATCATAATAATTATTATCCTTTAAATAAAGGTGAATCGTTATCGCTTTATCCAACTCCTTATGACTTTCCCGACACTGAATTTGATCCCGTATCACCTAAAACTTCCACCCCTATAACACCTTCCGAGGTTGCATTCGTAGTTTCTACTATAATTCCTGAATTTCTCTTTCTAGGTCCAGATATTACAAAGAAGGAAGAAGTGGATGAACTGAAAGATAAAGGTGTAAGAGGGATTTTAAATATGGCTTTCGAATGTGAGGATAGTCTGGGATTAAAAGAAAAATTTGATCGTTATTTAAAATTAAATATTAAAGATGCGATTGAAGAAGATGTTGAAAGAGGATTAAAAGTTGCTGTTGATTTTATAGGTATGAGGTTTAACATTACAAATTTATTCGCTTAAGAAAAGAATTTATATAATAATATATTATTGCAAAATTATAATAGAGCGTGCTCACGAGGATAAAATGCCAATTTATGTTCATTGTAAGGCTGGAAGGTCACGTTCAGTGACGGCAGTTCTAGCTTATCTAATTAAATCGCGTCAATGGACGTTGAGGCACGCTTATGATTATGTGATTGAACGTAGAAACGTTATATGTCCTAACATTGGATTTGTTGCAGAGTTAATGAGATTAGAGAAAGGTGTACTTGGTATTAAAAGAAACAGTGGCGCTGTTACTGAGTTTTATCTTAGAAATAAGGAAGAAATGTTTGTTATGGAAGGTGTTGTTGAACCATTAAGTAAACCACCGAGAACTGCATTTTTTGAAAATTTGCAACTAGGAAGATGATATGTTATATATATCTATCGCATTCAACGTGACGATAATATCTTTAAGAAAAAAGCACGCTTGCATTTAAGAACACGATCGCTGTTTTGAAACGTTGGAGATATTTCAATCGTGAATGTTGAAGGAAAAAAAAAATTAAATATTTTATTTTCATTTTCAAATTGAACTTGATTATGAATATTTGTTTTAAAATCATTTTTTTTTTTTTGATGTCACCCGAACAATAATTCTTATATATATATTATATATTATTTATTTATTTATTTCTGTAAATATGTTTTTTTTAAAAAAAAAATTAAACCAAGTTATTTGATTAAACTTCAGTAGTCACGAGCTGCTTGCTGCGTCTTCCCCGTTTTTTTTTTTGTTCTTTTCAAGGCAATTCGTGGCGTATGTGGATAATTTAAAAAAAGGGTGAATCTTTTTTCTATATTGTATTTGTTATTTATTGTTCATTTGTAAAGTCATTAACATCAGTTATGCATCAAATAGTTAAGTTTCAAATTCGGATGGTCACACAAATTAGTTATGTGATCGAGAATATAAACGAAATGATTCTTCACTAATTCTCTTTTTTTGAAAAACTCATATCAAACGTGTAAAATGACAAAACAAAAGTTTACGAGACTTGCGACAGAGAGCGAACATAATCTTACGTCACAGCCAGCTATGCCTTTACAAACTCTTTCGCCTCCAAACCAGGCGGCCTCTACTAGTCCCATTAGTTTCGATGCACCTCCTCACGTTGTTCATTTTGCGCAATTGCCTCCACCCCGAAGGAGCTCCCTTCCAAACATAGATATGGAAGATGAGTGGCCTTTTACCGAAATTCCGCAAGAACTTAGAACGGCAGAAGAAAATTACAACTCAAACGCTGCCAATAATACAGAAGCAAATTCGATGCGAACCGATTGGAAGAGAGAATTATTCCTTTTGCTGGAAGATCCTTCCTCAAGTAACGCCGCTTTTCTGGTGAATGTGTTTGTGTCTTTCTCAATTGTACTTAGTGCAGTTCTAACTACTGTTGAGACAATACCTTCATTTAGGTCCACATCGAGTTCCGTGTGGTAAGTCTTTATTTTTCTACTCTATAATTTAACTAAGGAGTAGGTGACTTATTTGATATCAAATATTTTTTTTTTAAAAAATAATAATAAAAATTAGGTTTAACTTTGAAACGACTATAGTAGTTTTCTTCACATTAGAGTACGGGTTACGTTTAGTTGCACATTCCGATTCATTTCGCCAATTATGGCGATTCGTAAAAGGTAAATTAATATTATATTTTTTTCTCTTTGATATTTAACTGATTTTTTTTTTTTTTTTTTTTTTTGTTATTATGCGTATATTTAATTTTCATATTTGAAACTAGCTCCTCTCGCTGTCATAGACTTTATTGCCATTGCACCTTATTATATCGAATTAATGTTTCATCATGATACAGTAAGTGATTAGGTTTATTAGAACAAATTATAATCTGCGACTTTTATATATGAAAGTTTATTTAATTTCCGATCAGACCTATGATTTTCGATTTACTATCCTTCGGTTGTTTCGCCTTCTTCGCGTCTTCAAAGCCTTCAAATATTCTTCCACGATTATCATGACTATTGAAGTGATGATAGTTGCTGTAAAACGAAGTATGGATGCTTTGGGAGCATTATTTTTCTTCATGGTGACAAGTATTGTACTGTTTTCAACTTTATTATATTTTGCGGAACGTGGTAAGTATTTCATAGGCGTTAGTTATAGGTCTATTGATCTGAATTTTCTTTTAATTCTAAACAATCTTTATATAAAATTTACAAGGAACTTGGGATCAGGAAAAGAAAGTATTTGTTGATAGTAAAGGATATCCTAGGTATGAATTGAAGTGCTCGTTCTTAATATTGTAAAATTATGGTGATATTTAATTTTCTTTTATGATTATTAGTTCCTTTGATAGTATTCCATCAGCTTTTTGGTTTGTTATGGTTACTATTACTACAACAGGATATGGTGATATGGTTCCCACTACATTTATAGGAAAATTGATAGCATTTCCCGCAATGATGTGCGGGATTCTTGTGAGTAATCTTATTTTCGAAAAAAAAAAAATCGTGAGCCGTCAATGAAGCTATTATTTAAGATTTAGTTAAAAATTATGTAGTTAATTGCCTTACCATCAATTATTGTTGGAAGAAATTTTACATTAGTATGGGAGGCAATGCGTCAATATCGTCGATCAAATGCCAATTCTCGGGTAAATATTTCAAAGAAAGTTCAGAGATCCCAACTAATTCAAGCGATATCAACTAATAATAGTAATGACAATATAGGTAAACAATAACCAAAATGGGACTGAAGAGGACGAAGGATTTACTTTGGGTAAAAAAATAATCTTCTTCATTTAATTATAATTAATTTCATGCTTAACCATCATATATTATTACGTTCAGGTCCTGATTTACGAGCAAGTTTTGAAAGTACACATTCTTTTGTATCTCATGTACCTCGCGGATATTCTTCAATGAACGAAGAATTAATAGCTAATCAGGATACATTGTTGGAACAAATGAGTACTTTAATAAAATTATCAAAACAAAATCAAGCTGCCTTGGAAAGAATTCAACAATCCTTGGAGCAAAATGGAATACAATGTGATGTGTATGAAGAGAAAGAGAAAGAGAAGGAGGCAAGGAATAACTTGACAATACCGGAAAAAATTGCAACAGGAGGATCCTGACATCGATCACTAATAGTGTGCTGGAAGAAATCTGAAAATTTTGTCACTTTTCTTTTATAACGCGACAATGTGATCTTTCCTGAAGGAATTTTGGTAATTGGTAATGGTGTGTTGATCAGACATTCTGCGTTGAGTTGTGTGATTATTTAATTATTTATCAGCATTTTACATAATATTTATTGGCATGTTAAAATATTTTAATCACCCCAAATTATAGATTGTAAATAATTTAATAATTTTAGTACTCTTAATTAATTAATTTTCGATTTATTATAAAACTTAGGATAAATGTTGTACACTTTGTTGAGAAAACTTTGTCTGTATTTTTAAAATTAACATAAACCTTCATCTTCCTCTTCGGCTGTTTCCTGTGAATGTACAGGTGCTGAAATAGCAGATGGAGGTTGATGTATTGGATCCTCAGCAGGAAGTGCAGTAACCTTCTTTTCATCATTATCACCGTCAATTTTTTGCTTTTCATCCTCGTTTCCCATATGATCATTTAAAGAATAAGGACTCGATTTTTTCTCCTGATTATGCAAAAAATGAGAATCACTCTGCTCATGATTAAAAATATTCTTATTCTCTTGATCCTCTTGTTGAGGGATATAAGGTCGACTTGAAATTCCAGGAACTTGCAGTTCTCTAGAAAGTTTAGCGATTTCATTGTCCAAATATGTAACGATCGGACTACGCATGACTTTGTCGATAAGATCCTGATCACCCTGTTCAAAAGCATCCAAAAGCGAACTTGAAATCGCTGATTCCTCTGACCGGACAAAGGCATGCCTATTAAAAAAAAAATTATATATATATATATATATATTATATAAGTAGCCGAGATTCGTAGAGATAAAATCTAAATAAAAGAAATAGATCCAATAATTACTGGCAAAACGTTTGAAATTGTTTTTTCGCTTCAACCTCATCTTCTGCCGCCAATAACGTTACGATAATGCCTAAACAATTTTTATTCAATCCTGATTGATTATTATTGCTTTGATATATCTTTGAAAGTCGATGCATTATTTCTACTGCTTCTATGTATCTTGATAGATTAATTTCGGTTGGTTAGAATCTTGAAAATGTAAATGATTGATATAGTTAAATAGCAACTAACCTCTTGTTTTTAATCATAATCGCTATTGTTCTCTTAAATGTATCGATTGCGAACCTTCCACGATCTTCCGATTCAAATAAGTTGCATGCAGAAACATAGAATTCTATGGCACTATCGACCGAAATTGGCTCCATAGTTCTTTTTTTTTTTTTTAAAAAAAAAAAAATAATAAAGATGTCAGATATTTTTAATCATCACCAATTTCATTGGAAAGAAGAAAAAAAAAAGAATGAAAAATGAAAAAATGAATTATTTTTTTTTACCTTGCAGCTTTTTCCAACATTTCACCTGCTCGATCTGGAGTCATATGAGCTTGATATAAGTCACTAGCTTTTCGGTACATTTCACTTGCTCGTTCAGGTTGTTTAAGTTGTTGAACCGCTAGGTTTGCAGCAGATTCCATTGATTTTGCGGCCATATATAAGCTATAAATGATGCCGATCGATAAGAAACTTTATTATTATCAAAGGGAAGAGACATAATACGAGATACATACGAATCCGATTTAAACATGGCATCCGAAGCCTTTTGATAGGCTTGAATTGCTTGATCAAATGATCGAGCAGCCTTAAAACACGAAGCTATTGAAAATGATAAAAAATTATTCAAGTATTCTTATGATACATACAACTAAATGAATGAATTAGTCAAATAGAATACCAGCTTTTTCGTAATTTTGTCCGGCAACGTCCCATTCAGGTTTCTTGAACCAACTCTTTTTGGTTCTAAAAATGTTAAAACCGAAATAAAATTAAAAATCGAGTACGAAACTAAAAACAAGCGATAATAATTACTAACGCTTTATCGCCCTCTGATAAGAATTGAACCGCTTCTCTTATTTTGATATCTTTATTTTCATTCATAACGGAATTATTATTATTATTATTATTATTATTATAATTATAATTATTATTTTAGAGAAAAACGAAGATAAATTTTATATTTTAATGTTTGAATCTTTTTTTAGAAAGAACATTGGTTTTATTTTTTATATCTAATAATTGAAATAAATATATAAAAAAAATGACATCAATAAACGATAAATTCAAGGTTTAATTAAAGTCTAACCATAATATATTTTTGGTTAATTAACCAGGTTAATCAACCAGGTTAATTAACGCCCATCCCTAAATTTCAATAAAATGAATGTTGGTAAGATTAGATTATCTTGACAATGATATTTTCATATACCCCCTTTTGAGCCAAAGTTAAAGGGTATACAGCAAACTTGTTAGCAATGTATGTATGGTATGGTTTTTTTTTTTCATATATTTACAGTATTAGCATAGCATACATACCATACATACATTCAAGAAATAAACCAATACAAACATTACTAACTGTACTGTACAGGTTTGTGTATTACCCAAGTTAAATGAGCTCCTCTAAGACAACTATTGTTCGGATTAGTTTGCCATGAGAGTTTGAAGGATTAGAAACTAGCATGTTCTTTGATTTAAGATGGGAGTGATAATTTTGTTTGCAAGTGCTTTTTTTTTTCCCCTGGTGGCTTCTTTGGTAGGTTGAGGTACCCATTAGAAAGTCCCTACACTTTGGTTAATGGTATGTTCGAAATAGAACACCTAATAATAAGAATTCTTAATTTTATCTAATTCTGAATTATAATAATTAATAAGAAATGATTTAACAATTTAGAATATATTATTTATTTCAAACGTAAATTTATATTCAATATTTTTAAAAAGCCAACACAAAAATTACCACTATCTAAATAAAAAAAAAAGTAAATTACGATATTTCTCTCAGGGTTTAGAATTCAATTATATTTCAATATAATCTCGTGATATTCTTCTATAAGACCTTTAAATGTTTCCTCCAATTTTCCTATACGTTCAGCTCTATCAACATCTTTTAATATTTCCTAAAGAAAACAAACAAAGTAAATATAAGAAATAAAATTGAATCAAGAACCTTCTTCATGATACGTACTTTATTCCAATTATATAACCTTTCCTTCACTTGTAATCGATATGCTTTATAAGCGGCAGCATCCATCTTATTTAATTTTCTCAATAATTCAATTTCCAAACATCGAAGCAATTGTCGCTACATAAAAAGTATATCAATTAGCATAAAAAATGGAAAATACATATCTGAATTTTACAATCTAATCCTTACTTTATTTAACTTGTAATTTCGCCGTATCGAATCGATGGCCTTTTTATCGACGGGAGCTACTAGTCCTTCAAAAACTTTATGTTCACGTAAATATCGCAAATCATTCTTATCTCGGATTGCTTCAAAAGATTCATTTGGGATTTCGACTATGCCATAAAATAAATAAATTAATTAATTATGCAAATATTTTTATAAATAAATATATATTTGTGCTGTGTGTGTGTGTGTGTGTAAATTACCGGCAAGTTCTTTTATTCTCGAGTTTGATAAAACATATTGGTATATAGTCTGATAGAGTTTACCTAAAAGAAAGGAAATGATTTTTTTTAATTATGATGCTTATGATGCTTCATAATAAACCCAAACTCTCATTCATTATTCACTTACTTCCATGACCCTTCCCTTGAAAATGGGGAAAAATCAAGAATTGACTGTAAAACGCGAAATCGATTAATTTCAATTAAAAAAATAAATAAATAAAGAAAAACCATAGAAGATACATTTACCTAATCCTTAATCGTATGTCTTCAGGAAGAATTTTACCTTCATTGACACATATAGAGTTTGGTACTTTATCGTTAATGTTGTTCTCTGTACTAATATTCTTTTCACGATTATAAAAGTAATAATTGTACATCGTACAAAACCCCACAAATCCATATATGTGTTTGTCTCCTATACGCTTCTTTTCGAATCTATAAGAATAAATTACCTTAAATTGAGAAATCACAAAACATTACACGTTGTTGAAAAATTGAACATACAAAAGCATAGTTTCCCATTTCTCATCTTCATCTATATATGTTGCAGCTTCGATATAGAATAATACCATTATCTGAAATCGTCTGTGATATTCCTTGAATCGAGGTGTTTCAAACGTCGTCTACATTCATATAAAATAAAGATCAATAGATTATATAAATATATATACATGAATATTTTTTCATTTTACGTCTCATTAACCTTGTAAATTTCATAAACTTTATCTTCATCTTCACCCTGTTCAAGACGATATTCCGTTATCTTTTCACCCATTGGTTTGAAGCGGTAAGCATCGTCGTCAACAGTTTTTAGAAAAGTATCATAATTTGTGATGTAATCTTTTTAAATTTAAATCGAAACAAAAATACGTATAAAAATATGTTAAATTAATGATATCCTTGAATTGTATTTAAAAATAATTATCATACCATTAGGTATAAATTCCTTCATCTTATCTATAACATTATCCGCTATAGATTTTGAAGAAACATCCGGAATTTTTTCGGTATACTGAACATCGAAGTAAGTGGCAAGACTTCCAGAAGCAAATTTGAGCTAGGTAAGAATAATTAATCAATGTTATTAGATTATACTTCTTTCAATGGCTAATATCATATGACTAAATACCACAATTTCTAAATTCTTATATCCGTAAATTTGTTCTTTATGTCCAAAGATTGAATATGTAAAAGTGGGGGAAACTTGAACAGAATCAAATTTCTGGTCAGGGTCAGTTGAAGGTTCAACTAAAAAAAAAATAATAAAAATTGTATCAGTTTAGACTAAAGTATCATTATTATCTTTACAAGAGTAAAATATTTGACGTACCAAACCAAATAGAAACTGCTGCGTTCGAATTACACAACCATTCCTCCTCTTGAGGCTTAAACAACTCTTCTACCATTTCGGTCATGACTATTGTGCTGTGACAAAAATATAAAGCAAACAAACGCGAATATTTAGTGTAACTTTTAACCTTTTACGTATTTTCGATCTAATAAACGCGAAATGTTCATTACAACTTTGAATTTAACTTTGCACGCGTATATTTATGCTATAAAGTTTTATAAATTCGAACACGATCTACGAAACCTGATCAAATTAGAAAATTATTCACAAATATTCACGTGATCATTCAACTTATTACGTAAAATGAAATTACCAATTTAATTTTATTAGATATTTGTTTATTATATGTACACATTTTTGATTTGATTTTCTATTTCAACAGCATATTATTTCCGTTACATGAAATCATCTTCCAGATCGATATTACTATCGTAATTACTGCGCATATTCGATTCATCAAAGAGTGAATCATAAGATTTTTGCGCTTCCTTATTTTTCCTATCCTGTTCTAAACGAAGCTCCTCTTGTTCCTAAGGATAGATTCAGAAGAATCAAAAAATTAATATTAATCAATTGCCTGAATAAAATTTTAAAAAATAACTTACCTTTGCAATCGCCGTTTCTCTTACTATCCTTCGTTTTTCTTTTTCCGCTCCTAATTTCTCTTTCTCAAGATCCGGAAATTTCTCTATTCTGGTTTTCTCAAGACGATTTATGATTTTATTATTTTTTGTTTTAACTTGCATTTTTTTTACCTAGAACATAAGTTAAATTTGGTTTATACTCTTGTAACTTCATTGTCAAATTAAAATGTAAGAAATTACCTTATTTTGATCATGAAAAGAAACTTCACCGGTGGCCATATCATTAGTCTTTAACAGATTTGACCACGGGGTGTATAATATTGTAACGTTATTCTCCTTACACCCTATATAAAATTTAAATTACAAAGTGAAATTTTTTTTTTGAATTTGAATTTGAATTAATTTTCTATTGATCGCAAATTAAGACGAACCCTTGATACTGTTATCTTTAGTCAATTGACCTAAATCTTCTAAAAGTTTTTGTGGAATATTTTCCCAAGATTGTCCGGATTGCAGTCGAAGATACACGTGGGCACTTGAATGTGGATGAACATGGAACTTCAATTTGGAAGAAGTAATTGAAGTTAATTAAAGATATGAAAAATTGGAGAATTAAAATTTTCAACTTTATAGACAAAGTATAAATACCCTATGAATTTCACATCCCATCAAGGAAAAAACAAGAGGGTACGAAATTTCTTAATAACAAAATCACCTGATAATATTCACCATCGTGCTCGTGGTATATTCTTGTATTAGACTTACGCACTCGCAAGTTCATTTGAATTGAATTGGATGTACAATTCTATTATCATCAGTCATGGGTTCATTCAATCCAAGTGAATTTGCGAATGCGCCTACTATATACCAAATGATAGTCATACCATACATCTTCTTCCCACCCATGTTTAATCAAATCTTCGTCTGATAAAATGTCGACATAAAAAAGGTAATAGATTATTAATAACTGAAAATATGAATAAAAAAGAAAAATTTTGAATCAAGCTTCACTTACTTTCCTCCATATTCTTGCCCATATATATCAACGCCGGAGGATCAACCACTTTAGAATTTAAAATAAAAATTCAGTACAAGGATATCTAAGACCTCTCGAGGGAAAGAATTAAACTCGGTATATACCTTTACATGTAAAATAATAAACCATTTTTCATGAGCTAAAGTGATGATTTTGCGATTCTATTTTTATATATATGTCATTCCGCAGTACATCAAGGTTGATCGTAAATGTACCACCCCAATTTTTCATTAATTACTAGTATGATTCAATTTATACTGGTTTTAATTATTTTTGAAAAAAGGTTTATTATAATGAGTAAAAGTTAATTTATAGAAAAATGATAGTAAGAAAAGAATTCATTATGGAAATAAGAGATATTCTCAAATAACATTTTAATCAAAGATAAAAAAAAACCTTAGGATAGCAATGTAAGCTTAATCAGATGAAAAACTTATTAATCGCTTACATTGGATTATCACTATTGTTAGTAAATAAATGCCTACTTGTCAGCTAAAATACTATATAACTTTCTATACCATTTTATTTGCTTTCTGAATTAGCCTTTTTTTTTGTAATTCGATCCGGTTCTCTAGATATTTTATTTATTTGATTGTGTTACGTTTGAGGTCATTCGTGGTATGCATCTCTTAGTAGTATCATGTCATTTATACTTCTTTTATTAATTCGCAAATTACATAAATAGCATACATATATATTAATATATTATTTTCGTCAATTCTTAACTCTTCTTTCCTAGCTAGTTTATCTAACCATTTTCACCAGAGAAGTGAATCCTGTATCACTTTTTGGACGTGACTTAACAGCTCTCCTATGAAAACGGGGCAAAGCGTTCCAATGCGTTTATTTGTTTTCCTATTCAACCAAACTTTAAATGCTATCACATCCTGGCAAAATTCGCCCTCAATTATGCCATTGATTACCAGAAAGTTATGTTATTTGCTTCAAAGACATCAATCAAAGATTTTTTTTCTTCATCATAGAACGTCTTCATCAAACCCAGATGGACGGTCGTTCCATATATCATTCCGATATGCAGACGAGTTTAATTTACTTCACCTTCCGATTAAATAGTAGGCAGCTGCAAGATTGCAATTGTATCCGAATGCAACTTCTGCCGCCAAAACTATTTCATCCTTATGTGCTGCAAATCCGTCAACTATGAAAAAGGGAAACTGTTGATCGATGCAATTAAGGCTAGCTGATCCGCTTCCACCGTTACCCGGAATTTTGTGATGATACTCCCAATTCACATCAGTATCGTCTGAACCAGTAAGAAATTTATCTGACCCCTCATTTCTAAATACATCGGCAAGTCGTTTCCTAACTTTTTCGTTTTTAGGTACTTGACTATGCAATTGACTAAAATTCTCGAATTATCTATCATCTGGCAAACCTCTATTGTAGCGTTCTAATAAGATATTGTACCATTCGCCGATAATATGACAAATATCGTTTATGGCTTTTATTTGGTTTTCTGATGGTTTACTCCCCGGGCCTCTACAGGGTGTGAATGTATATAGGAAATAAATGATTTAATTGCTTTTGCAATGGCGTTACTGTATCAATGATGCAGTGTTCCTTCATACGAACTCCCCATAATCTTGCTAGCAATCTTTTTAAGCCAGAGTTAACATTATCTACAAATTCTTTAGTAAATAAATTACGTAAAATTGTAACACGTGATGAAATCCATTTATTCGGGTTCTCCATAAAGATTTCAATAAATACATGTTAACAGCCAGTCTTGATGATGCTAAGTCAGCAGGAGACAGCATAAACCATAACGAGCATATGCTAGACCCAGTAGTCACGAGAGAAGTAAACTTGTCGTGTTTTATGTAATTACTCTCCGTGCGTTGTTTTCTTGCTTATCTTGTTGTGACTCTTCATAAGCCTTAATGGCTTGTTCTTAAGTAGCATTTTTGTTATTTTCCTTTATTCAAAGATATATTTTGACTTTTCATCCATGTTGTTTATGTGATACAGCGTTTTGAAGGTTCGTAGATTAGTGAATATGCTACGCCCGTTTTATTGATATAGGGAAGAAGCAATACTGGGGTGATGAAAGTGTTTTTTAGATTCTGAGTCAAAAATGTGTTAGACGACTCGCGTCTCGCGTTTATATTAGTGTAACATTTAACTTATTTGCGATTTTATTGGTTGAATTTAACAAATTGTTCTAGTTCATTCAATATAATTTTGTTCAAAAAAAAAAAAAACATTTATTCAATAAATATGAGTGACGATAATAAGTTAGTATCATTTTATAAATTACTTATATTTAAATAGTAGAAATTTTTAATTATTTAGACTAACTATACTTGCGTTAAAACAGTGCCGAAGATATTCATTCACAAAGTAATAATTTAACATGCCCAGAATGTCATAAATTATATACAAATAATAACAATTGGTGTGAAGAATGCAATGTTAATCGATTTCAACAAAATTTCCATATTGGACTAGTGGAAATGAATTTATCGATAAATTTATTCAAAAAACTCAACTAGATGCTAAGAGCAGTGATAAAGTATTAGAATGGATTCCTTACAATAGACTTGTAAATGTTAAATATTTTGTTAAAGAAGGATTTAGTACAGTAAAGAAAGCTATTTGGTTGAATGGATCCATTAATAAATGGTCATATAATGAAAAAAAATGGATTAGAAATAATAACAAAATGGTGGCTCTTAAATGCATTAATCCATCATCAAATTTATGTAATGAATTATTAAATGAGATATGATATTAATATTTTAGAATTTATAAACAGTTTTTATTTTTAAATTAATTTTATTTATTTATATTAGAAATATCATAAACAATCTGGTATTCATTTATATGGATTTACTCAAAATGCAATTAAGTTAAATTATATAATAATAATGGATTATGCAAACTTATATTTAGAATGTAATGAATTATATACAAACGTATATAATAAATGGTGTAAAGAATATAATGCTAAACAGTTTCAACAATCTTTTCGTAATTGGACTAGTGGAAATGAATTTATTGATAAATTTATACAAGAAACTCAATTAAATGCTGAAAGTAATTACAGAGTATTGGAATGGATTCCTTATAATAAACTTGAAAATATTGAATATCTTGATAAAGGAGGATTTAGCCTTATATACAAAGCGATTTGACTAGATGGATCTATTAACCAATGGAATTATAATAAAGATAGGTGGAGCAGAAATAAAAATAGAATCATAGCTCTTAAAAATCTTAATGATTCATCTACATTAAGTAATGAATTTTTAAATGAGATATATATTAATATTTATTAATTTAATATTAATATAAATAATTTGAACTAATTTTTTATTTATTTATAGTGGAAATATTATTATAAATGTAGTCAATTATATCTAATTCAATTATATGGATTTACTCGAAATCTAAATACTTTGGATTATATCATAATAATGAATTATATAGATGGAGGAAATTTAAGAAAAAATCTGTCAAATATAATTAAATTTAAATGGTAGTATAAATTAGGATTATTGTATAATATCATAAGTGGACTTTATGAAATACATCAATCAAATCTTGTACATCGTGACCTTCATGAGGGTAATATTTTAAATAATAATTTGTCAACTTATATTAGTGATTTGGGATTATGCTGACCTTTAGAATATTTTAATTCTTCTAAAAAGAATGTTATATATGATGTTTTACCATTTATAGTACCTGAAAGTTTAAGAAATAATCCTTATACTACAGCTAGCGATATATATAATTTTTCTATGATTATGTGTGAATTTATATCTGGAATACCTTCATTTAATAATTTATTACATGATCATAAACTTTACTTAAGTATTTGTAAAGGTATTCGTCCTAAGATAATTGAAAATATTTCAAAATGTTATGAGGATTTAATGATAAAATGTTGGGATAAAAATTCAATAAAAAGGTTGACTGCATTAGAAATCATTAAAACTATTCAAAAATAGAATTTTAATAATGAAAATGAAGAAGATATTATCATATTTTTGAAAACAGATAAAAAAACTAATATTATAACTAATAGTAAAGCTATTAATGAATCTCATCTACAAGCATATTATACAAGTCGTTTATTAAACTTTATTAAACCATTTAATGAAATTTTAAACTTAGAAGAAAAAGAAATATTTGATTATAAAGATAATGAATATTATAAATTAAATGATATAGGAATTAGTCAAAGTATCGATATATATTATTATAAGAATTAAATATAAGCAATTTAAATATTTGATTATAATATAATTAAGTAGTTATTTTTATCCTAAAAATTGATATTAATGACTCAATAGTTTTATTTTATTATATATTTGTCTTTGTTACAATTTTTCATTTTATCCAAACCCAGTAAATTTGTTTACCATGCTGCTATATTTATTTATTTAACATGTTAATGCTTAAATAATAAATCATTGTTTAGAACTGTAATTTCTCTATGCTAAAATGTTATACGTCACCCTCTCTATAATCACACCCATATATAGTCACACCTCTCTATAAGCACCCTGAGTTACTAATAAACTTACTAAAAAAACCTCTCTTTAATCACATCATATAGTATTTTTATAATCACCTCATTTTTTTTCATGAGGGGTATGACTATAGAGAGGATCGACTGTACAAGCGAAATACGGAAGTCACATGATTTTGATTTTTGATTCAGGACCCACTTTACAATGTCACTTTGTTTAAGATAATTTAAAAAAAAATAAAGAAATTTACGATGCTCATTTACACTTACCGCAGTAAATCATACGAGACGATGGCGCTTGTCGCATTGACATATTTGTAAAAAAAAATTTTTTATGTAGGTTCATCTCCTTTGAAATTTCAAGTTTATGACCTTAGTTATTTTTTTTTTTTAAAAAAAAAAAACTACGATTGCGCCCATTATTTAATTTACCAACTTGCATCACATAATATTTAAATTTATTTATATTATTTAGAACAAAATAAAGGCATAAAATATCAAATTTTCTAACATACGTTCGTAACTTCACAACGAGAAGTGTAGAGAAAGTTCGATAAATATGTCATATAGAAAGAAAGAAAAGTGAAAGATATTAGTAATTCGAGTATCATTTTAATAGGGTTGCCAAGATCCTTTTACATTTTTAATTGGCAATTTTTTTAAAAGAAGATACTTGTAGTAGTCATTCCGACTCGGATACTAGATTTTGGAAGGAAATAGAGTAATGGTCATAATTTTTTTTTTTGTGGCTTGGTCAAACATGTCACATTCATATTAATAATCAAATGTCACAAATTTTATGATCATTTTTGAAATATCACGTAACATAATTATTAATTTAAATTTGATTAGTTTATCTTTAAGTACTTTATTTCTCAAGAACTTTGACTGCTGAACACCAGATAACATTATCATTTAACAATTAGCATTAAAGCATTTATCTAAAATTAATTAGAAATTTGTTTTGTATTACTGACAATTACGTGATGATACAGTATATAATATACAGTTAAGATATTAAATAAATAATTTTTCGTAATTTATGTAACCTTCGCTATGACCTTATCCGAAATTTTATTAAACGCCTTATATAGATTAGATTCAATGTAATTTTTGATCAATCCATTTTCCAATGTTGTATCATCCAATCTTTCAACCATAAGCGTTAATGATGGGTCAATTGGAACGCGACCTAAAGCAGAAATAATAAACTTAAAAATGGGAAATAAAACTTATTGCATGCGAGAAATTATAAAGGATACCTAAAAATTCTACACCAAATTCTTGTGCCATTGCTTCTCCTCCACCTGATGAAAATAAATTTGTACATTCCTACGTAGATTATAGAAATAATATCAAATCCAAAATTAATAATCGATTAAACAGAAAGAAAATTAGTCTTGACGAAGTGATCGAAGGGTTGAACGGAAATACAAACCTCACAGTGAGGGCATACAAATCCACTCATATTTTCTATAACTCCTAATATCGGTAATTTTACTTTGTTACAAAAATTTAATTCTTTACGAACATCAGCCAAGGCAACTGCCTAGAATTATTTTATATTTTCATTACTTTAATTGATAGGAAAAAAGGAATCTCTTAAAGATGAAACAATTAATTACCTGTGGAGTTGTTACAATGACTGCACCGTCCGGATTAACATCTTTTAAATATTCAGCAATAGATATATGCTCATCAGACGTACCAGGTGGTGTATCAATTATGAGATAATTCAACTCTCCCCAACAAACATCTGTCAAAAACTGCTTAATCATTGCATTTTTTTTAGGTCCCCTCCATACAACAGAATCGTCTTTATTTTGTAATAAGAATCCGATTGACATACAACAAAGATTTTGATTTTCATCTGCGAAAACTGGTACCCATCTGATAAAATTTTTTTTTATTAAAAGACAACATAAATTTATCAATTTGGACGATCTAATGAATAATTAGAATACTTACCCTGAGGAAGCTTGGTGAACTTGTTTACCATCAAGGCCTAGCATACGAGGTATACTAGGTCCGGTTAGATCAATATCCAGAATACCTACTTTATTTCCTCCCTGTACCAAACATAATGCAAGCTGCATTGCTATAGAACTTTTTCCTACCCCTCCTTTGCCTGAAAGTACAAGAATTATGTGTTTAATTCCCGACAAGTTTGTTGCTATTGTATCTGCCATTTGTATTAAAATAAGCAAAGAGTATTTTTCAAAAGCCTAATATCTAAATTTGCGCCTCAAACTTGATTAGTCAGCAAATGATAATCTGGATAGATCGGAAATTTATGATAATTACATGGGACCTTTGTCAATAGAAAAGGAAAAAAATGATTAATGTTAAATCTGAACATATTTTGACCTAAAGATCATATTTGGCATGCAAAAGTAAAATTCATTTTTTCGACAGTTTCTATTGAAAAGGTCCCACATTACGCAAGCATGATATACTTATTTTGTTCTATTCCAAATCCGTTAAACTCTACCATTTACTAATTCAAATTTTTTTTTTTGATTATGCTAAAAATTTTGTCTAAAGTAATTTTATTAAAAGAAAAAGTATATAAATAGATAAATATTACAATAATAAAAATTATAATAAAAATTACCCAACTCAAAAAGATACTAGAATGGTTAAAATGTGAAAAGACTAGTGTATCGGGTGAAGTTTCGGAGGGTTCGGATTAAGTTTCAGAATAAGGGCGAAACAAGAAATAGTTTCGCCCGACTTTCCTTTTTAATCAATAAATATAAATATTCTAATTAGGTTGTGGAACAAAATTTTAAAATTTCTAAATCTAAATTTTTTTTTTTTACGTATTCAATTAAATGTGTTCATAAAATGTTCATTGATGCTATTGAATTTTCTATAGGCGATTTTTCCGGACATTTTTTGTAAACAAGATATCATCTTCCAACACGTTCTACAACGGAATTCATTAACTTGCGTGCTTCTTCAATCCCTTCTCGTGTTCCAGTTACGATCACTATATCATCACCTTGGATTTTAGGTACTTCTATATTGCATTTACTTTCATTGCGAATACGACTAATAGTTGCACCAAGTCGACCAATAATGTGACGATGGAATTGATGAGGAACTGAGATATATCCCGTATGAGTAAAGTTAACCTGTTTTAAATAAATATATATATTTATAATTAGAATTTCGAAAGAAATTTAACATGCAACTTGCAAGATCTTACCGATCCTTCCAATAACTCTTTTATATATAACTCTGCCTTTTCGACTTGCGATTTCTCCCCTTTCAAACTCCAAGGAATCTCCCCATATACTTCTTCATTTTCAACAATTTCACACTTTAATTCTCCATCGTTTTCTTGAGGATTTTCATCATCATCAATTCTTTTTGTTGATACCATATTTCCGTTAGGTTTCTTAGGTTGAGAATCAATTTTTTCAGGCGTTACTTCGCCATGATCGACAATGACATTAAATTCGTTTCGAAGTTTTCGTACATGTGTAAGAATAGAATTGTGAAATTTACGAGGTACATTCACAATATGAGTATATCTTATCCTAGATAAAATATCGACTTTAGCGGCTTCAATATTTTCCGCTTTACCAATAATTTTGACCGCTTCTTCACTATTTTCAACTTCATTACTCAAAATTTCCGCAGTAGGAGTTTCATAGTATGATCGTGAACCGGGAAATTGAATTTCGACATCATAGCGAGTTTGAAGTTCTTTGAGTTGACTAGCATTACGACCGATTAATATGGAGTACTGAGTACGTGGAATTTGTACCATGCCAACTTTTAAGTTACTTTGTTCTTCAACTAATCTTTCCAACTCAGTTTTAACTTTTTCAACGAGACTTTTCTCTCCTTTGAGAATCACTTCATCACTGTTATCACCATAGCGAGGGAACTTTACAATACTAGCATGGCCACTTGTTTCTTCCGTTTCACTTGCATTTGCAACAATTTCACGAATACGGCTTCCACGTGAACCAATTAAGTATTTGTGATGTTGAGGATCTATATGCATAGTAATCGTAATCTGATCTTCAAGTTCCTTTACAATATTAAGAATTTTTTCTTGAGCGTCGCAAATATCAGACTTGGTTCCGTGAATAACAACATTTACTACTTGTTGTTCTGAACCGTCTTCCGGAATTTCTGGATGACCTAGATCAATACGTGTAAAGGTAGATGTCTTGATTTCTGATATTCTAGAACCGCTTTTACCGACAATATGGGGGAGATATTTAGCAGGAATTTTGAAGTTAATAGAATGATCATGATCTCTTTCATAATCTAGTAATTCCAACAATTCTGCCTTTGCATCATGTACTCCCCTTTTCCCACCTTTTATAATAACTTCGTCAGGGTTTTGAGCACATGTATCTTCTTCATATTCTCCATTAATTCTTGGGAAACGAATTTGTACTCCATATTTTTCTTCGAGACGTTTCACATAACGACCTTTTGTGCCAATCAATGACCTATGGTATTCGGCAGGAACTATTAAGGGGACTACAGTAGCATCTTGCAATTTATCTATCAAATCCATTATTTTTACTTTGGCCTCTTCCACATTGCACTTCACTCCTGTAATAGTAACTTTAACGTTTTCGCCCGGATTGGTTTTTTTTTCTTCCCCTTTGGGGCCACCTTCGATATCAATTCTAACATTTAAATTTTCCTTAAGGCGGTTTACATGCGCACCACCTTTACCAATGACATGAGCTGAAAATTGAGCAGGGAAGGTGAATTCCTCGGTATAAGATTTCATGATCTAACGTAATTAAAATGAAAATCAATTACTAAAATAGTTGAACTTGAATGAAGATAAAAGAATATTATTTACCTCGACATGTTTAGCATTTTCGACTACATGATTAATTTGATTTACAACTCTTTCAACTTCATCAGTTGGACCTTTAATAATAACGATATCATCAGAAATCGGCACATTCACAAGCCTTTTACCTTCAGCGTTAGCTGAACGTTCAGCTGCACCAGTTCGAGATGATCCAAATTTAACAGAAACAGGTGCATCAATGCCTCCGGTAATTCCATTAAGCGTGCTACCTTTTGGTCCGATAATATATCGATGGAAACGTACTGGGATCGTGAGAGTTTGTGTAGCAAAATCCGACTATAGAAAATTTTTTTTCGTTTTCATATTATAATAAAATATATATTTTGCACTCTTATTAATTTGACTTGACATCTAATTTGCATTTACAGTTTTAAACCACAATTATAGTATTGTCCCCAACAAAAATATGTAACGTTTGCCGCAATAAATAACATTGCTTAGAAATTAAATGTACTTACAGCATCCTGACCCGCTTTTATTAGTTCGGCTTTAGCTTGTTCTAAAACATCTTTAATATAAGCCTCCTTTTCTTTCTTATCGGAAGGAATTTCTTCACGCTTTCCCTCGAAGACAATCAATATATCCGGACTATCATCTTTTTCGTCAGGAACAATGATCTCAACACCATATGTATCTTTTACTCGTTGGAGATTTTGCCCTTTACGACCAATTATATGTCGATGCAAATGAGGTTCGATAGACGCAATCGCGAAACAATTTGGAGACTACAGAAAGTAACATTATAAACTGAATTCAAATAATCCTAATCATCATATACTTTGTAATTTAATACAATATATGATTAATAGAAAAAACTAAAAGAAAATTTATACTTTAAAAGAATAACGCTTACCAAATCCTTAACTATTTCACGAACTTCTTTTCGTGCATGCTCCACTTCCTTGTCCACTTCTGTTTGTGCATTTTCCACTTCTTTAGAAACCTTACCAACGAATTCTAAAACAACTAAAGGTCCTTTTGGTACAATGATTTGAATGCCTGTATCGCTTTCAATCTTTTTCAACTTGTTTCTATTCCACAAATACTTTAATATATTTTTAGCATGTTCCAATGGTTGATCGGCCTTGTGAAGATGAGAAATGTCCAAAGTTTTAACATGAATTGAATTGGCTTTATCGTATACGGCTTGCAATGCTGCAATAACTTGATTCTGTGGCCCTCGGATTATAACTTTTTCAGAAGGGTCTGATGGTGGTGCGAGTTCCAATGAACAACCGGTTTTTTCGAGAATCTCCTGAAGGTTAGATCCTTTTTGTCCAATTAGAAACTTATGTTGACGTTTTGGAATGTTAGCTTCCACAGTAGTAGTATTACTTTTCTAATTAGATGATTCATTAAATTTTTTTTTTTAAATAAAAAAAAAAGTAAGTAAAAACTTTTTTTCTATAAAAAATTCAGAGGTAATAATAAATGTACAGCTTACCAATTCCTCGTAAATTTCTTCAATTTTATCCGATGCCCTTTTAATAGCCTCTCTTTCTCCGAAAATAACAATGGCATCCCTTGAAGAATGTTCATGACTTTCAGTTGATTCCGTAGAAGCAAAGTAAGGAGGAACGTTAATTTTAGCACCAGTTTCGTGACTGATTTGAATTATACGCGAATTATGAGCACCCGAAATAAGTGGATAATACTGGTGCTCGATATTAGTAATTCTATGAGTTCGCTTTGTCGACTTAAAAAAAAGCAAAACAAATATTAGATATATGAATAAATAATAATGAATGAAAAAGGTTATCTTTTGTGATTATTAAATAATATTACGTTACCCTGTTATTTATTACAATGGCTTCTATTTCTTCTATGGCTAAGCTAATACCTTTCGCATCACCTTCCAATTTAACGTCCATCATTTCTTCTTCAGCATCATAATCAAGTTCAATTCTTTCTTCAATATGGTTTTCTTGGCGAGTAGGAAGCTGAATTCTAACACCAGTTTTAGTAGTAATTGATTGTAAAGTTTGACCACGAGTTCCAAGAATGTGGCGTCGAACGGAAATTGGAACTTGAATAATTTTTTCGCTCTATAAAATAACATAATTTAAAATTCAGATAAGCCTTTAATTAATCATTTGAATATAACACATTAAAAGCTAACCTTAACAGCCAAATTGTCAAGCAAGTCACGTTTGGCTCTCATAACATTTTCGTGTTTCCCTTTGATTATAAAAGTTGTATTACCAGTTTTATGTCCTGTCGAGACTTCAATATGTGTGTTAGTCTTATCTTTAACGCGCTTAACAACGTCGACAGTTGTGATTTTATTACCGAACTCTTTCTTTTGCAACTGTTGATTTTGCAACTGTTGGGAGGCAGGCAATTCAAGAATTTCTGTCACAAAAATTGGTTTTTTAACCGATGGATGATGGGTTGTTGACATGAGAGTCGCTCCTTCATCAGCTGCTGATTTTTGATATTCGCCAACGGAGCCTAGAGCTACTCCTGAGCGAACAGCAGCAACACCAGACTTAGTACCCCATGCTGAAGAGGGTTTTGTATTTGTGACGGTTGATGCCGATAAAGAAGGAAAATTCGTATCATATGATGCAGACGTTAAATCGGGATTTTTGGTAATAGACGGATAATCAGTTTTTGTTGTGACTTCATTTTGAGTATGGGTTTCTTCATGCTCTTCATGAACTTTTAAAAGTTGTTGAGCAGTATGTGTCTCGAAAGTAGTGCATTCAGTACTTTCAGAGTTCGACATTATGAAATAAAATCAGTTTCGGGTTTGATCCGTTGTTTGGCGACCAGTGATATAGACAGAGGCGAGGGGAGAGTGGCTTGTTTTCCGAAGCCAGCGTTGCAGGTTATAGTGTTCCAGAAGGCAATCTTGCAATTGACTAACTAAATTGAGGAATTTTATACCACTACCAAAGATGATGAGAAAACACTTACCAGTTATTTTTGAATGGGTGTAAGTTCATATAACATCCGACGAGTCTTGGGAAATTTTATTTTTGCGCTTACATCTATCCCACATGATTGATGCATGTGTATGGCTATAATCGGTCCAATCAAAAATTTGAAAACTCGACGCAGGACTGTTGCGTCAATTGCTAAGGTTGTACGGATTCTGATTGGGTAAATTGGATCAGTGACACAGTCACACTCGCATAAAAGTGTCGCAATTCATTTTCCGAAGCGTTTTAATAAAAATTACTCAAGGGATCTTTATAAATTTTAGTGTTGTTCTATTACAAAACTCTAGAGCTAGTTTATTGAAAGCAATATGAATAGTCAAGAACGAGTTTCAAATTCAAAGATAAGCGGGTTGGTAAGTTTCATTCAAATAAATGAACTTATTTTTTGCATTAAATGGTCACTTATTTGTTTCCATTCTTTTGTTTTGTTCATTTTTATAGCAATTCTTGAAATCTGACCCAAAGATGCGCGTAAGTTTTATGTAGGTACTTTGTTTGTTTATTTAAGAATGTTATTTACAATTCTGATTCAGTATTTAGTGGAAGCTATCGAGAAAAATCGGGGCGCAAGTAGGATGATGGACGAGGAGATAGTTAGTACTTTAACTGAAATCAGAAGTTTGGGTTCAAAATATGTATGTTTTTTGATTACTATTATCATCATCATTTGTTATATGAAAAAATAAATTATAGAAATTTCAACGTTCTTTAACCTTTTTAACTTTTGAAGGCCGACCCAAATCTTGTAGGTCGCGCTGAATTATATGAGGCGATAGATAGTGTTTTAAACGCATTGAAATCATATTCAGTAAGTTATTAAGTTGTTACTGAGACGAGAATTACGCGTGACACATTTTTTTTAATATAATAATCATTACAGGAGTATTCATCGCCGTTCCTAAAAAAAGTCTCATCTAAAGAGGCACCGGATTACAATAAAAGTAAATATATGTTTTTTTTTTTATATTCATCGCTTCTTTTATTCAGTTATTATGGACTACATAACCTTTTTATAAAAACTTTAGTAATCAAACGTCCAATGGATCTGAGTCAAGTGTCAAAAAACTTCAAGAGTGGACAATACAACTCCAAAAAAGAGTTTGCTGATGATCTATATCTAATCTATGACAACTGCCTCCTCTACAACACAGATCCAGCAAGTTCTTTAATAACACCTGTCTCTTTATTTTCTCCGCGGGCAAAATTTAATTTCCTTTTTCTATTTATCAGGATAATTACTATAGGAAATGTGCCAATGCGATGAAAATAAAAACTGATGAATTACTCAAGAACGTTCCTGATATTGTCATTAAAACTCGAGAAAAGTATAACGAGGAAATGAAAAAGAAATCGGAAGAGGAAATGATGAAGAAGACCGCCGCAGATGCCGCGGAAATCGTTGCACAAGTGCAGCAAGAAATTGCCGCAGAAGAAAGTAATATCTTTAATTAATTATAAATAATTTTATAGATTTACGTTATAATTTTTTTTCATTTCTACTAATGTTAAATATAGAGCCCGAAATGAAAGAACAGCCATATCTAATCCAAGAGCAAGTCTCAACAGAAACTCCGCAATTTCCTGTTGTCTGTTCTGATGAAATTAATGAAGATGAGTGTGACAGGGAATTGCAAGAAATGCTAAAGGGGTGGGATGCCCCTCTTTCACAGGAGTTGTGGGATCCAGAAATAGATAATCCTGATCGTGACAGATTGTTTGATCCCGAGTACTGGAAGGAGTTAGTAAAACAATATATATATGTGTGTGTTTTTGTTGGGTTGTTTTGATACGTTATCATAAAAATAAAATATAATTAATTATTTAGGCAAGAGGCCAAACGGCCAACGCTCGATCAATACCCGCAACTTCAATTCTCGAACCGTGGCACTGCTGCGATGATCGAGCATAATATAGAGACGCTCAAGCAAACGCGTCTCCTTCACGCGAAACTGCTAGCGGCAAAACATAACTTGCCGGTAAGTTAATTGGTCGTAAATCTGATTCAAGTAAATATTGACAAATTTTTTTTTTAAAAAAAAAACTACAGCTTAGTCATTTTGGTGTAAATGAAACTGCGCCAACTGAAAAAGCCACAAATTGTCGAACACAGATAGACCCAAATATCTCACCACCACTCGTGATGAATCGTGAAGCTGGGTTTGCATGCATGCAACGAGTCGTTGTGAAATTGCTACAACATGCAGGCTTCGAAAGCATGTTAACATTGTTTTGAATATTAATCAATTTTATTTATGTTAAATAGCTAGTCATTAACTATTATGTTTATATCTTTTCATTATGCGTAGGTGGCTCGTCGATGGCCGTTAATATCTTAACTGAAGTTGCCCAGGATTATTTATTAAGTCTAGGAAAGACGATGAGGGCCTACAGGGATGATGTATTTAACAAAAAATCACCCGAGGTAAATAATTATTATAATTCGTTTATGTTCCGCTTTCAGTTTTATTAATGATGTATTTAATCACTTTATTAAGGAAATTATTAAAAAGACTTTGTATGAGAATGGCGCGACATCCTTTAAAGATCTTGAATCATATGTTCGAGATGACATTGAGCGGTATGGCAGCAAACTAAAAGACATACAACGTCGTTTGGAGATAGCTTATAAGGATTCTTTGAGTGTAAATATATTTATGTTTGACTTTCATTCCTTTCATTATGTACTAATCTTTTTATTTCACAACAATAGCAACCTGATAATACGGAGGCTGATGAAGATTTGCCAGAAAATGATGATGTATTTATCACTGGTAATTTAGGCGAGGGTATCGAATTAGGGGACGATTTCTTTGGATTAAAGGAACTCGGATTAGGGAACCTTTCAGTTCCTACTAGGTTGTTGCTTGGAACTAATAAAATTAAGCCCGCTCAGAAAAAGACACCAGATCAAAACCAAAGAAGTAAGTTGGATAGGGAGGGAATTCTTTTAAGTTGGCTTTATAATCAATTATTGATTAAAATATAGAGTCTCGGTATACTCCTCCTCCACCATTCACGCCCATCGATCCCGATAAACAAATTGGGCTGCTTACCGAGTATTTCCGCAATCGATTGGAAGATCAGAGCGGTAAATTAATTGATGTAAGTAATCACGTATTCATTTCCTTGATCCGGTTCTTTAATATAAATTGGTATCCTTTATAAAATTTATGGTCTCATGACTTGATATTAGGATGAGTTTCTGCCACCGAAACAAAGGAATCAAAGACCAAAGGTTCCCCCCACTGGTAAGATCCCCCCACAACCTAAGAGACAGCCACCTAAGACTGCGGCACAGAACGCGGCTGCTCTTTTAGAGAAGAAGCGCAAGAGAGAGAGGGATGCCGCCATTGCAGAAGAGAAAGAAAAGGCTAAACGAATCAGAATAGAAGAACGCCTAAAAGCTCAACAAGAAAGAGAGGAGCAAAAACGTATAAAGCAAGAACAACGTGAGGCAAAGAAAAAAGCCGAAGCGGAAGAAAAAAGATTAAAGAAGCTTCAAGCGGAAGCCGAAAAGAAAGCAGAACGTGAAAAAAGAGCAGCTGAAGCGGCGGCTCAAAGAGCCGAAGCAAAGAAAGTAGCCGAAAAGAAGGAATCAAAGAAGAAGAAACCCACAACAACTAAAGTGAACCGGACTCCCACAGCCACTAGTACACAACAAGTGAGAGGTGGATCTTCTTCAAGTACAATGGCTGGATCATCATCAGCTGGTTCGAAGAAGATTTTAGATCAAATTGATGATAGTGATTCCGAAGATGTTCCACTTGCTGTTAGAAAGAAAACCAGAACTAAAGAAGCGGCAAGCAGTAATGCGCGTGGTGGTAATGGGCGCGGTAATAGCAGACCGCCTAATATAAATTGATTTTCAATAACGCGGCATAAAAATATTGTTGTAAATATTGTTACAAGAAAGTAGTTATAATCTACAATAATGGTGAACATCAATTAATGTTTTCACTAAAGAAAAGTGAATTTTTCAAACTTAAAAAAGACTTTAATTTCTAACTTAAACAGTAAACCTTAAACAGGAGGGAGATTCAATATAAATTACAAGATAAAATACGTGAATTTTTATTATAATATTTAATCGAAAAAAAAAAAAAATGATTCTATATATTTACATAAATTGTTTTCAAAATTCAGGAAAATAATAATAATAATAATAATTAAAAAAAAAAAAAAAAAAAAAGGGTTTCAAATATCGGGGACTTTATTTTTGATATATTTTTTTTTCTTTTTCCTCTTTTGGTATGTGTATGCATATTATTTGAGAAAAATACTATATTATATAACTATAAATTACCGATTTCATAATCACCTGATTCTTCAAATAAAACTACTTTAACAAAATTACCATACGCAGCCGCAACACCATAATCACCAATTTTAACTACTTGCCTAACATGAACAAAAGGCAAAATTTCATTCATTTCATCTTCCTCTTCTAACAATGATAATGATCTTTCATTATTTGGATATACTCGATGTAATACGCTACCACGTCGTCTTTGACTTTTTTGTCGATAATCAACTACTTGACCTTGTGTATCTTCTATTTCATGATCATCATGATGATCATGTTGATGCATGTTTGAAGGTAACGATATCGGGAAGGTAGGTCCAAAATTTGGTCCGACCACTTTATTAACTGTGGTATGGTTTCTTCTTCTTCTGACAAATCCCGTTAATTCTCCGGTACTTTCTTTATCTCTTCGTTTAAGTGCTTCTTTTTTCTTTTTTTGTTGTTGTTCAGTAAATAAATCTGATTCACTAACTAAAGGAATAGTTCGCACTAATAATTCAACAACATCAACTTCGTTGTCGGAATTCTCTTGCCCATCTTGAGTAGATTCAATAACCCTTGGGTCATTAATTTCCAACATCCACATTTCCCATTCTCCTTCTGCTCCATGACATCTTGGTATACCATGTTTTGATGCTAATGAATGTTTAACCTTCCTTACTCCAACTATATTATCTCTTAATAATACAATTGCTGTTCCGCCAGGTTGGCAAACTCTTCCAATAAATTTGGAATGATAAGAGACGACACCATCCCATTCAGCTACATCTTTTTGTTGAAGGAGCCCAACCGGCGCATTATTTGTAACATTATTTTGTAAATTATTTTCTACCCGTAATGCCATACATGTACAATCCATAACATTTCTAACTAAATGCCATACGTGCACTTTTTCGTCAGCAGAGGAGGTGACTATTGAAAACCCTCCATATTCTGTATTACCACAAGGGCAACTTTCTTGTTTTAGTAAATTGATTACAATACTGATAATTGAATCTTTATGTGATAATTCATCCTCCTCGTCATCTGTATCTTCAGTTTCATCATACTCATAATCATCAAATTCATCATCAAAAAAATCTGAATCAGAGGATGAGGAATTATTATTACTATTATTATTATTATTATTATACATATTACTTGTTTGCATTTCAAATTGTCTCATTTGTTTTTGTTGATGAATTAATAACCTTTTTTGTAATAATTGTTGTTCTCTTTCTTTTTCACGTCTTTGCTTAGATATTGTACCTCGACTTAATATAGCTATAGGCTTACCATTAATGTAATCGTAAACTCTCACTTCTCCATCTAACGCACCCGTAATAACCACCCCATAAGTGTTGTTCACAGTTTTTACCACCTTAGTAGCTATACACGTTATAGCATTTCCTGGTTCACCAGGTATTGTGTAAATTGACTTCCATCGACTCTTGAGAACACCATAAGGATTAATAGTAATATTTGATTCATTCTCAGGATAATAAACTTTCCGAACCCAACATTTAACAGATCCATCACGTGCACCCGTGAAAATATACAAGTCATCTTGATTATAGTCTAATTCACCATCGTCTACAACACACAGATAATTTATGCCACCTTTCTGATTAGTGGCTATTGTATGAACAATCTGTCCCGAAACTAAATCCCACTCCCGGAAATAACCATTACGATAAGTAGCAAGTAGAATAGACGGGGCTTGCTGGATTGATATTGGTCTGGTCGTGAAATTCATATAATTTAGTTCATAAGTAGGTGTCTGTGGTATTGAAGATGAAGATGTCGGAACGACAAATTGTAAACATGTAACTCGTTCTTTCGCTGTATTTCCGCTCACCGCAGACATAACTGATTCTACATCTTCGACAGTGTCCTTTAAAATATACGTCGCCTGTCCAGAATTAATATCCCAAACTCTCACAACACCATCTTCAAATCCAGCAGCAGCAAGTTCAACCTTTTCACTCATACACATGGCCCTAACAGGCCACGATATACATTTCTTCATTCCTCCAGTGATACCACACTTACATGAGTCGCATTTACGCATATATCTCTCGAGCTTTTTCATTGAATTACCTTGTTTTCCATCCCATGAAGTGATATGTTTATCCGTAGCAGTTGAAATAATCATACCATTAGGGTTAGCACAAAGCAAGCTAACATCAGCAGAATGACGACCGCGCAGAGTAACAACTCTGGCCAATGAAGGAATCTTGTTCGCATTATTACCACCATTAGAAGTTTCGCCTTTATCAATTTGATCTGAAGATACCAAACGACGCACCAAGGAAGAAGTCGCATGAAAAATTCCAAACGCGGGAAGGATGATAAACTTCAAACCGAATACAAAATTTTTGATAATTGATCTAATAAGTAATTTCCATCCTAATAATTCAGTTGATTCTGTTGAATTTGCTGACTCTGCTAAATGATTTATTTGTTCCAACGTCCACAAAAGTGTTAATTTTCTTGGATTTCTAATTTCAAAATACCGATTTATTCTTTTCGGATTTACAACATTCCAGAAAGCTTCAGCATATACGGCAGTCGGAGTTTCATAAAAAGTATTGGTGGTAACGTTGTTTTCGACAGCACTCTGATTTGAACCGACCATCATATTTTTAATTGAGGATAAAATACTTGTCAAATCTCCATTTTCCTGATATAAACTTGTCGCTGATGCCATGAGAATAAGAGCCTTTAAAAAAAAAAAAAAAAAAAATTTTTTATCCTGAGCGTTATATATATATATACATAAATATATATATGCAATAAATATTATTAACTTACTAACAAAGAAATAGCGATTCTCCCATTGCTAAAGTGATTGGAGGATTTCATAAGTGTTTCCCTTTCCGCGCCATTAGCATTACGGCTTTTAAGGGTCTTGGTAGGTGTCAAAGGTGTACTAACTCTTCGATTATATAAATCAGAAATCTATATTATTATTTTATTTTAAAAACCAAAAATTTAAATAATTTGTGTAAAAATAATACGTTTTTTTGAAATATTATACAAATGAATGTTAATAAGACAAGAAATAACGAATGTCATGTTAAAATCATAAATCTAAATATTAAATACCTCTAATCTTCGAAGATCGATAGATAATGTGGTGATGAAAAATGACATCTGAAGAAGATAATCAACAATCATTGCAACAGATGTGAAAATACAAAATTCTTGAACGGAATTAATATTTGTCACTGAACAAATCAACGCCACCAATAAAATTTTAGAAAATAAAGCTTTTGTCATTGAGGCTCCAACTTTTTCAAGACCTTTTCCAACACGCTCTTTAACATCCAATTCCATTGAAGTCGAGGTAACGGCATTAGTCAAAACAAACATGTTCTCAACGCCAACAATTACAAGAACAAAAGGCCTATGAAAAAAAGGATAAAGATTATTAAAAAAAAATTTTTAAAATAAAAATAAAAATAACAAAAAAAAGGGAAAAAAAGTAAAAAGGTATCATGAAAATTACCAAGATACAAGCGTTAATGTGACACCAAAGAGAGAACAAACGCTAAGTGAGATAACGAAAGAGACAAATACTTGGACCACGGTTGAAAATGCCAAACCAAATTTTGACTTTACAGAATTAAGTCGTCCAAGAGAAAGTGAAATGTAAAGAAATACAACTAAATGTTCAAGAGCGAGGATGAAGAATTCTGCCGGAAACTCCATACTGCGATTAAACTATCAAATGTATATGTGTTAAAATTCAACAATACGACAAATTTGTTACACTCTTAATTTAAATAAACACGTACGTCAAAAACTATATGGGTTGAGGTATCTTTAAAATCTATATCGAAACCTTTTATGCGTTCACCAACGATGTGACAAGTATCATTTGCATTCATCACTTGATTCCAAAGTAAATCCCAAATAGCTAAAGTTTGATCTTCAGCACATTCGCCCATACCATCTAAATAGTAAGTTAAAATAATTGAATCCGCACTAACAATCTTTCCAGTTAATTTATCATATACAGGGTTGCCAAAAACGGATTTCAAAGGAATAGGTATCTTAAATGAAGAAACTTCGTTTGCTTCTAAAAGAGTTTTTGAGATATCTTTATCATTCATAAGTAACTCTGCGTCGTAGTTCCAAAATTCAATAGGCGAATGAACTAAACAACGACTTTCACCGTTTGGTTTAAAGCATAAACTAGAAAGGGTGTATTTTTCAGGTTCTTGACGTGAAATAAGTGGTGAAGTTTTATTCGGTGGATATATTACTACAGTATTTGAAAGCCTTTCTTGCAATTGAAGTGTCCACAGAAACAAATTTTTTTCCAAAACATTTGTACCATCAGTAGTAGATCGACGGTAATTGTTATCTCTAAAACCTTCGGTTTTAATTATAATACTTTCTACGTGTAAAGAAGGTTGAGTACCGCATTTTTGTTTGAAGCTAGATTTCGAGATTGGCACACGAGATGAAGGTAATTCCCAGTAAAAAGTTGGAACGTCACTAAGAGGATTTAGATAATATGCATTAAGTGCAGGATAGCATAAAGGTAAAACTAAAAAAATTGCTGCAACTATAACGTAAACTTGGTGAGTTGCGCAAAACTTCGCGTGACGATAAAATAATTGAGAGATACTATGCTTCTTTAATTCGAGATATGTTAAGACGGCCATGATGCCGTTAATATATTGAAGTCGTTATCTTTTATATAATAATGGATGAGCAGACTATTTATTTATATATAGTGTAAACGAATTCTTAGATTGGAAGTTTGGAAGTGGTTTTTTTTTTTTAAATTTTTAAAAAAAAAACCGCAACTGTAAAGGGTATTTAGGCAAAAAATTTGTTCCAAACCGGATTAACAATGTAATTACTGCGCGTTGATGAAAACTTCTGATTAGCCAAATTTCCAAATTAGGAAATATTTTTGCTAAACCACGTTTCTTTGATTCTTTTTTTCTCACCCATCGCTAAAGTTAGAATTAATTAACACTTACTCGATTATGTTACCAGAAAAAAAAATTCAGCCAGAAATTTTCTAAATGAGAATGTCTGTAATGTCTAATGCAATGTTGTAGAACTTGTTATACTAATCACATGGTACCTCCAACATTTTCCTAGAGAAGTAGTAAGATAGATTGATTCTCTTATACAATACGTCAAGTGATGAATACTAATTAGGTTATATGGAAGTCTCAATCATCAAATCAAATATACAAAATCAAATGTAAAATGTTGATACAATAAAAAGAATACAATGAAGATAATAACAAATATTCACATTTTAAGATTTGATTAAAGACTATTAAAACAGTTATATTATACAATAAAGCTACCTAGTCTTCCACAATTTCATCTAATTGTTCCATGAACACTTCACAACTTACTCGATTAATTCCATGTTTCCTCAAAAGTTCAAGAGCGTTGTTCGCACTTATTTTTACGTGTCCTGAATTCAAATGTCTTATACCAAATGTTTCACTGAAAGAGACAAAAGATTTTTTTAATTTTTTTTGAACAAAAAAAAAAAAAAATTGAAATTCATTTTGACTGGCATATACTTACACTTGACAATATTTGATGAATTCCCTTTCTTCTTGCTCTACAGGAAATTTTGCGAATTGCATTTCTTCCATGTCTGCCGATACATGCTTACTATAGTAATCATTGTTAAATATACCTGTATTCTATCCAGAAAGATTATCATATGAGAGAGATCAACGAGTTCACATACCTGATTGAACCTTCACTGAATTTAGGTCCTTTAATATAAGCAATATATTTACAAATATGGTGCCTGAGACAAAATCCAACACCAGTATCCTTGCTTTGGAAAACGATAAGCCTATTATAATCCTTATTCCTTTCTTCGTTAGGAGGTTCCTTGGGTGGTGTCTCGGGAGAATTCTCACGAGATACATCAGTTGATGGCTTTAAACAAGATAATATTTATGCGTCAGGAAAAAAAAAGCAAGGTACAAAAGTCACGTGCATCATAAAAAAATTAGATTTATCACACATACTTCACGTTTTATCTGAACCGAAACATTGCTTGGAACTCGTGGAATCGTTGGAGTGAACGGTTTTTTAAGTTCTAGGAAAACGGTAATGAACAAGCATGAATCACCCGATAAACTAAAAACGACGAAACGTTTGAAACTTACATACCAGTTTTAAGGTATGGAAGTAAATTATTTAAGCTATATTGTTCTGTTATATCAATGCCAAACGCGATATCTTGATTCAACCTTTCCAATACTGGTCCATAAAACCAATTCGCTTGAGGCTGTTGCATTAAAGTTTCAACTGTCAAAACACGTACAAACGAATGAAGAATAAGTAAAATAGATAAATAAAGATGATCAAATGGTTTTCAGCTTTCAATTTTTACCATAAGCAATAAGAGCCTCTATTTTTGGAATAAGGAAAGGTTAACATGACGCGTTTTACGTGATCACAACACGAAAAAAAAAAGGCTGGTAAAACATACTTGTAAGCTTATCTCGCACATTTTCAAGAATGTCACTCTGAGTTCCGTGAATAAACTTCAAGACGACCCAAGAGTCCAATTTTTCATCAGTCAGCTTTAAAAGGCGGACTGGGGTCAAGTTAAGTTTTTCAATTATGTGATAGTTTTTGTCTACCGAATGTAAACGCTCTACGCGTTGTATAAACTTCATAACATCACTTTGGCGCCAGGCATGAATAGTTTCTATCGTAGGTAAAGAATACATTTTTTACAGGTGAAATGGGAATTGAGTTGGTCGGGTTTCTTTTTTTTTAAGTTTTAACGAAAAAGGTTGTCAGCGATCACCGGAACATGATCGATTGACATTTTTATATGCAGGTAGATTTTTCTTATTCAGGGTCCTAGCACGTTATAAATTGCGAATAACATTTTTCGGACCTAAGAGATACTAATTCAGGTAATATAACTTTCAAAAATTACCATAACTGCACTCAAATTTCATTAATAAGGACAATACGCACGACGTGATGATATTCTATGAAATGGTGGCATAAGTCGGTACGACCTAATGAATTCACGTGAATACACAATTTCAAATAATTGATGCATAAAATACATACAGATTATATCATCATACACTCAGATTTATATTGATTTTAAGTGTTACCCTTTTTTTTTTACCCTCATCCCTCTTTACTTTTTTCAAAATGTCCGAAGAACTTGTTAATATATTTAATATATTACTCGGAATATCTATGGTCATTGGTCCTGTATTAGGATACTTTGACCAAATTAAAAAATTTCGGGAGACAAAGTCAAGTTCAGGATACTCCTTAGACACCACAGGAATATTGTTAGTTAGCAGTATTATTCGCGTTTACTTTTGGTAAGTCGGGGGTTTCTGAATGTTATTAGATTAAAAATTATTTTTATTATTTTTTCATCATTTAAAGAAATATCTGTTTTATTTTCGAACTAGGATTGGGAAAAAGTTTGACACGGTACTTCTTTATCAAAGTCTTTTGATGATATCAGTTCAGCTTATTCTATTATATGAGTGCCTCAAATTTAGATATCCAATTTTACCAACTTCAAACCGACGATGGTTTTGGAATTGGTATACATATAAATCTTATTTGATTTTTCTAATTGCTTTAATTGGAATGTTAGGAATTTTTCAACTAATATTTTATGAACAAGAATGGTTCATTGAAACTTTGGGTTATTTGGTAAATATATGATATTTAAAGCAAAGCTGAAATTTTCCAATCTGATTCTAAAACTTTTTGTTTGATCTATAAAGTCACTCGGGATTGAAAGCACTGTGCCAATGCCTCAAGCCTATAAAAATTTTAAAAGACATTCTGTGTCAGGATTCAGGTAATATAATAATCTTCTTTTTTTTTTTTTTCCTTTTCAATTCAATTTTATCTTCTTTCACACTCTTAACATTCTTTTTTTTTTTTTTTTTTAACTTTTAAAATAAAGTAAATGGATCATTTTAACGTGGGTGGGTGGTGACTCATTTAAAACGTTTTATTATATTTATACACATGCACCACTTCAATTTATTCTCTGTGGTATCGTACAATTAAGTGTAGATTTTGTAATTGTATTTCAAACTGTTGTTTATGGTCGTAAAATGAGAGAAATTTTTGGTTTAAATGATACTAGATGGTATAATAATAGACCTTCAAGTTATAGTTCTTTAGAAACCGTTTAAGAAACATATTTAACATTTTTTATTAGTTCAACTATACATGTATTTATGTACAATTTTGGTTTTGTTTTTGAACTTTTTTTTTGTTTTATATTTATAACGAGATCGCTTATAAAAAGTCAACATTTTATAAATTAATTAATGACCCCCATTTTCTTAAATATATTGTTCTTTTTCTTATAAATTTGGCATTAAATAATAAAAAAATCACGTTCATTTGTTGAAATCAATATTTATATCTTTATTTATATTTTTACGCCACAAAAATAATTTTATTGGTGTTGCATAAAACTTAATGTAGTATGTATCCAGGAGTAACGTCAGTACCAATCGTCATGGTATTTCCCAGTTCTGTCATTTTGGACGTTGATATATCCCTGAAAGTTTGGTATTTGGAAGTTTTATAAACCTGTTTGAACAATTCAACCCTGCATTAATGCGCATGCTCTTTAAAGATCAAAAATATTATTAATTGTCCGTTATCCATATCAAAAAGTTAATCGGAGGAAGGGTTGGATCGGTTCAAAAAGACCGGTCTTTCATTCGGGCCGGTCTATAAGTCAGTCCTTGTGTCGTTTTTTTACAACTTATGGCATATATTATTAACATTTACGATATTTTACTGAATGATAACGTCCGAAATGGATAACGACGCAGTAACCGCTTTGTTAATTCTATGTATGCAATTATTAATTGTTTTATCATCATTATCAAATATGTTCTAAACCGGTCCGGACCGATCTTTAGAATATGGGACCGGTAATGACCTGCTTTCTCGAAAACAGTGGTAATGTTAACATATCTAAAAAAAGATTACTTAAACTGATATTTTTTTAAAACATGGGAGAAGACGGGATTTTTTTCATGGCAATAACCCTCTATTATAACACGCTTACTCGAGGATTTCGGGAAGAAATTGTGGAGAATGAGAATTTTTGTATGTGATTATAATATGCATGACGTAAAGGAGTGCTATATACGATTCACTCCTCTACTGCTACTGGAAAAATAAGAGCAAGACTCTTTTCTTTGATCGCAGATCTCACATGACCAAAATTTCGTTTATTTACCAAGGGTAAATAAGGAAAATATCATTTGCTTGTATCAAAATCTCGAAATATTTTTTTCAGACTTTGAGCATATGCGAAAATGCTGCGTCTATTACCTCTCACGTGGGATTCTGTGCTCTTTTTATATTATCACAAATCAAGTAATATCTTGACCATTGATCCATCTATATATGCTGTAGATATCTATAGAGAGTTATCAAGAGTATCCAAACGCCATATTCTACATCGAATTGCTCAATATTCACTGATTCAAACTACACCAAAATTTTATTTCATAGATAAAATCTCAAATATATTTTATAAATTTTCATATAATTTGAATCTGTTTTTTTTTAGACGTAGTTATGCAATATTTTATTATATAAATCAATTTCAGTAAATAAATACATGAAAATCCCAAAACAGGTACAAATATAAAATAATAAAACTGCTTCCTAATACTCTTTGCTAGCAAGGCTAATTCCTACCGGACCAACTGTTTGTTCCATCTAATTTTGATCACAAAGATTTACTGAGTAATTATGGTTATCACTGATCTAAAAAGAGACAAATAGTGACCATATTTGTAAAAATTGTTCAAGAGAGAAATATAATCTATAAAGTTAATATTTTGATTAAAGAAATATTAGAGAAACCATTTATAAAAAAATTAACATTGGAAAAAGCAAAGTTACTCTTTTTTTTGACATAAGTATTATATATAGCTCCTTCTTTTTCAATAGTAAGTTCACATCTAGTTTCTATATAATATTATAAGCTTAATTGAATACAAAATCATAAATAATGTGAGAATAGAAAGTAGCAGTAGAAAGTTTAGTAGAGGAGATTAAGGCGTTAAGGAGTAAAAATAAAACAATGCCTTTGATAATATCAACAAAAGAAAAATTATATAGATTTGTCCTTACTAATCAAATATTATGTAAAAGTTTATAATTTTATTAACTTCATTAGAAAATTCATTCTTTGAAATATGTATGAAAAATTATTGTTTCAGATGTATAATAAAATTCACAATTAATATTTTTAAAATGGATTTGATATCAAAATATAATCAGATATAATTTAAATCTTCATCATAATTATTATAGTAATAATATTTTAAAAAGATAAATAGAACATAAGTTGTATTATCTTTATGAATTGAAGTGAACTATTTAAGAATAAGTTTGAATTTGCAGCTATAATTTCTTATTTTTTGAATGAAATTACATTTATTAAACCAGATTAAATAAATTTGAAAGTAAGAATTAGTTGATATGTAAGTATTAATATATTGTTTTGTTTAAGATAATAGTAAAATATTTAGTATTAGTATAGACTTTTAAAAAGAAATATAATAGATAATGAATAGATATAATATTATAATTTAGAATATATTAAATAAAAGAAATATAATTAAATAAAGATATAATAGAAGAGAAAGTAGAAACAATTTTGCTAATCAATTAGTTTTATCATTATATAGATCATTAGAATAAATAGTAACTTTATAAATTATAGAATAATTTAATAAATGTTTTTTTATAATTTTAAAAAAAATAACTCAATAAAAAAGAATTTTAAATATAAGAGATAGGTAATTAAATGCATATATTCTAAGTATATAATTGCATATATAAATAAAAGCTAAGTTATCAGTATTAATGATAATGAAAGATGAAGATAGAAAAATTAAAAAAGACAAATAAGAAAAATGTTAGTAAAGTTAGTCTAAATAGTTAAAATAGCAGTTAAAAATCTTATATTTAAAAAGTTATATATCAGATAAAAAGCTAAACTTAAATATGAAAATGCTAGAATAAAAATAAATTTATAGAAGCTATCTATATAAAAAATAAGAATTTTTTCATTTTGAAATAAATGGTAATAATTAATTAAAGAGAAACTAATATTATTATCAGTAGTGCAAAAATGGAGTTCTAGGGTCAAAATCTGAAATTATATTCAAAAAGATTCCCAGCCATATTTTCAAAGCCTTCTAGCTATAAGAATCCTCTATTGAATTTAAAACTCTAGTCCAAATTTGAGCGTTTCTCACTATCCAAATATTTGATATCAAATTTAGCATTAAATTACCCCCGCAGGATACTAAGAATAAATCCATCTCTTATAGCCTTTATAGCCCAATTTTAATCTTAAATAATATATCAAAAAATTATACCATTCTGTTTGAGTTCAAGATAATGTAAGATTAGCAAAAACTAAAGGTTTGAAGCTAAACTCGTGAAGTCTTTGCAAACCTTCTATGTATACTATTATTTATACTATTCTAGAATTAATTCTAAAGTGGATTCATTATCGTCTAGCATAATTAAATTTTAGTACTCAACTCATATAGGTACTAGAAATTTATGTATATTCATATTCATTTCTAAAAACTCTAGACTATATTCTAGTATATCATTAATTTTTTAATATTCAAAAAACTATTCTAAAGACAATTTATCCTTAAAAACTCTGAGACAAAAAAATAGTATCAGAATACCAAAAAATTTTGAATATGGTACCAAAATTTATATATCATTATTTGTCAACCCAAAAGCTTTAGATCATGTTCTAGCATACTAATAAATTTATGATATATAGGAAACAATTCTAAAGCCATTTGCTTTATACAACTCAAGGTCAAAAAAAAGTCATATCTCTAATAAATCTAACCTTTTAGATACCAAAATTTCGAGTGGATATCAAAATTCTGAAGGAAGTACCAAAATTTTAATAGACTAATTTCCATTCATATAAGCTTTAGACTGCAACCTCTGATAGTACTAGGAGAAGTAAAACCTAAAAGATATAATTAATTAATATTTAAAAAAAACTTTTTTATAAGTATTATATAGTATATAAGATACTATAATTAAAGAAAGAAATTTTATAAGCATTATATATTAGTTATGATACTATGATCGAACATACTTGAACTTAGATGACATAATGAAAAGCAATATAAATGTAAACCTATACAGGCTAAAGACCAAAAGGACACTCCAGTAGTTCATGTTCAAAAAAAGGATTGAAAAAGAGAGAAACCTGAGCCTATTCCTAAAATGCAAGTCTCAATTCTGCAAGACAAAGATCAAGGAGATGATCCTGATCCATCAACTCAAGCATATAGAGAGGGTAAGTATATTAATAGACATGCAAGAAAGTCTAGAGAGTATTTAAAAATATAGAGTACTAGATTATGCTGAAGATAGATTGAAGTTACTAGTGAAAAACGTGATTTATCATTAAACTTAAAAGAATGTCAACATCTATATCATGATCTATTACAGGCAGACAAAAAGAGCTTTCAAAGAAATTATTTCTCAAGAGGGAATGTAAAACCCATCCTATAGGTTAAAGACCAAGAAGGACTAAAGATTTCACTTCGTGTAAATATAAAATAATTTAAAACCATATTTATACACTCAAGTGGTAGGAATTTTATTACTAATAAAGAGGCTGAAAAGTGGAATAAAGAGTACTATGATCCTGAAGAAATTAGACTTCTAATATTAGCAGAGATAGAAGAAGAAATGAAAAAAAATAGGTTAGAAATGATAGAAAACCTACTTTTGGCCGAAAGGCAAGAATATAAAATACAAAAGAAGTATGTTTTTGGGATCATTTCTGATTGATTTATTATAAAAAAGGGAAAATATATGATTCTGAGGCATATGAAGTAAAAAAAATAATAGTCAAACCACCCCATGATGAGATAAAATTCTTAGAAAGAATCCATGATTCAGCTAAATCTCACCCTTTTTTAAGACACCTAACTACGTGAAAAGCTATTATTCTATCTATCAAAAATCTAACATATACTTTTAATATATGTCAAGATAATGAAAAAGAATATGCAAATGCCCTATACATGCTCCAGCTAGTGTTCTGTAAAATTGGATCAGATCAGATTTTATCCAAATCTGATCAAATCCAATTTTCATTTTTTAGGATCTGAATCTGATCTGAATCTGACAGATCTATTGAATCTAAATCTGATCCAAATCTGATAGATCGAATCTCAAATCCAGATCTGACAGATCAGTTTAAATCTAAATCTGATCTGATCTGAATCTAAAAGTTTTATTGAAAAAATGAATTTTCAGTTCTAAAAGAAATCTGAAAATGTTTCTTTTCAATGAAAAAAACCTTTTCAGCTTTAAAAGAATTCTAAAAAGTCATTCCTTTTCAATGAAAAGAACCTTTTTAGCTCTAAAAAAATTCTGAAAAGTCATTCCTTTTCATTGAAAGGAACCTTTTTGACTCTAAAAGTATTCTGAAAAGTCATTCTTTTTTAATAAAAGAAACTTTTCAGCTTTAAAAGAGGTCTGAAAAGTTGTTCCTTTTTATTGAAAGGAACTTTTCAGTTTTAAAGAGTCTGAAAATTTGTTTCTTTTTAATGAAAGGAACTTTTCAGTTCTAAAAGAGGTCTGAAAATAAATTTCTTTTCAATGAAAGGAACTTTTCAGCTCTAAAAAAGATCCAAAAATTCGTTTTTTTTCAATGAAAGAAACAAATTTTCAGATCTAAAAGTGTTTGAAAATTCATTTCCTTTCAATGAAAGGAACTTTTCAGTTCTAAAAGAGATCTGAAAACTAGTTCCTTTTCAATGAAAGGAACTTTTCAATTCTAAAAGAGATTTAAAAATTCATTCCTTTTCAATGAAAGAAAACAAATATTCAGCTCTAAAGAAGTCTGAAAATTCTTAAAAAAGTTGAATTCAGATCTGATGGATCAGATTTGAATCTAATCTGAATTTGACAGATCAAATCTAAATCTAAATCTAAATCTGACAGATCTAATTTGATCTAAATCTGAATCTGAATTAGATCTAAATCTGACAGATCTGATCTGAATCTGATCTGTCAGATTCAGATTGGATTCAGATCGATCTGAATCTGTATAGAACACTAGCTTCAGCTAATTGCATTAACTCATAAACAGATTACAGATGTTATTAAAGAGAAGCTTCATAGAAAGGATCAAATAAAATTAGCAATAGTCATATATGCTACATATATGAAATACAAATATTTTGGAAGTGGTGACATAGCGGACAAAAGAAACTATGAAATTACCTATCACCATCCATATCATAGAGGGAATATGCATATACTTCTCTCAGAAAATAATATAGATAAGCATATAACCAGCTCTGAGAAATCAATGAAAAAATCGAAAATACTTGAAGGAAGAGTCTAGTAAAATCCTTCTCTAGCTAAAAATGGTATTAATAGAATCTTATACTTATCGTCGAGCCACTGGAGGATTCTATAAGCCCACATCTAAGAGGCTTGTCAATACAAAGTGCATTATTAATCCAGAGAATCAAGGTCTTATTGACTTAGAAACAAATGCATTATCTGAAAAATGTCTTCAAGGTACATTAGAATACTATTTCACTAATCAGAATGAAATTACAGACCATCTTGGTAGATGTATTTTTAGAGCAAAAAGTCTTTAAAAATATTTAGATGTTGTCAAGCTAGATGGAATCCCTATGCTTACTCTAATTTGTTTACACATATTTAATAAGATAGAGGAGATGAATCTAGATATCTCTATTAACGTCTGGAAGTGAAATGAAAAAACAGCTACTTCAAAGGCAGTAATTGCTAGTAAGAATTACAAAAGATCACATATAATTGATCTCTTAGTCTTTATAGATATTATTAAATCAGAGGATACAGACAAATATGGGCAAAAGAATTATTTCTCATGGATCAAAAATATTAGCAGATTAGTATTTAGAAATACTGCACATAAAGAAAAAAGGCATCTTTGCAGATATTGTACATTTAGTTTTCCTTCAGAAAAATCTTTAGACCATCATTGAGAACATTGTTTTGGGTTAGGATAAGTGACCCAAAGAGTTAATCTACTAGTAAAAGGATTAATGATTTTGAGCAGTTTAAAACTATGACTGAATAATCAATTCTCTATGCGTAATTATAGCGGACTACGAGGCTAATAACATAAAGTGAAATTACTTAAGAGGGATAATGAAACTATTCAAATCTTATGATAGGCAAATGTGTAAAATTGCTGAATAGAAGGCTAATAGTTTCTGCTATTTTGTCTACTAGATCGATACTGGAGATGTATAGGATCCTTTCTTATACCAAAATAGAAATACCACCTAAAAGTTCGTTCAAAGGATTGATCAAAAGCTAGTTCACATCAATGAAGTCTTAGCTATTAAAGCTGATCGGATTGAGACTGAAGAAAACAAAAAAAAATTCACTGAGGCTGATACCTGTTAGATCTGTAAAGGTAAGTTCAATATAAATATAGAGGAAATTGAACGTCTAGAAAACAAAATAGTTAGTCTTAAAGAGAAGCTAGAAAAATTCAATAAAAAGTCATTTAAGACTCATCTTAATACAGAATATAAAGATATCCAAACGATTATTAAAAAAGTGACCAAGGCAATTGCTAATGAAAAAGCTAAAGTTGATAAGGTATAGGATCACTGCCATATTATAGGTAAGTTTAAAGGGTTAGCTCATAATACCTGCAATCTCAAACTCCAGATCGAATCATAAAAGACCCCAATCCTAGTAATCTTTCATAACTTCTGGGGCTATGATTCTCATCTAGTCTGTGAATCTGTTAGACGCTCAGTTAATGCATATCAGATAAAAGTTATAGCTGAGACATTTGAGCAATATAAATCAATAAAAATAGAACAGCTCAAGTATATTGATAGCCAGCAGTTTATGAATAATAGCTTGGCTAATCTTACAAAAAACTTGAGTGACAACTATCTAATCACAAGCTAGTATTTTAAGAGTCAAGGCTATTCAGATGAGCAAATTTCTCTAACATTTCACAAGGAGTACATTGCTATAACTATATTAATTCTCAGGATAGATTCTTGGAGACAGAACTTCCTCCTATTTATGAATTCCATTCTACTCTAAAAGAGAAAATCTCACAGAAAGACTACAACTATGCTTAAAAAGTATGAAAAACTTTTGGTTGTAAGAATCTAGGTGAATATCATAATCTTTATCTTAAAATTAATGTACTCTCTCTTGCAGATGTCTAAACTCAATTCTGAAAGACATGCATAAAATATTATGAACTCGATCTCAGCCACTATGTTTCAGCCCCATCTTTATCCTGAAATGCTATACTCAAGAAAACTGGGGTTAAAATTAAGCTATTTACAGATATGTCAATATATGACTTTATTAAAAAGGCCAAAAGAAGTAGCATATTTAAGGCTTGTAAGCGGTATTTCAAAGCCAATAATCCCAAGATAGGTAAGGCATTTAACCCATCCAAACCCACATCATGGATATCATATATGAATACAAACAATCTTTATGGCTAGGTAATGAGCCAGTTCTTACCTATAGGAAATTATCAATGGAAAGCTAGTCAGGAGTGCTTACTTAAAATCTAGCTATGTAAAAGAAATATCTCGAAAAGATTCTTAAGACTAAATTAAATGCCTCATGTGGATATTTCTTAAACATTAAGGCTCATTTTCCTTTTAAGACCTATTATTATTTGAGTAACTTACTTCTAGCCATGAAGAATGTCGCTGTAGAAAAGAATTGGCTAAGTTCATATAATATAAAGCTTGTAAATATCTTGGATGGTATACACTTCTCTAAGACAGAAAAATTAGTCCCTCATCTTAGCTCAAGAAAGGATTATGTCATCTACTACTAAAAGCTTTAATACTATATGAAGTTAAGAATAATTGTAGATGAAGTTTTAGAAATCCTTTCTTTTGATCAGACTAACTGGCTCACTCTATATATTGCTTTTAATATTGAAAATGACAAAGGCTAAGAATACTTTTGAAAAAGACTTCTTCAAGCTCATGAATAACTCAGTATATGGTAAGACAGGACCCTGAACATCTCTAATATAACTCACAAATGATCGGCATAATTTTACTATAACTCTAAGCAATTGTTTTTACTTAAAAACTCTACGCAAACTAAAATCTTAGTTTAAAAAATTATTTAAAATAAGCAAATTCAACATCTTAGTCAATATATTCAATTTTATATAAGAAATAAATTTTATTTATTAAACTAGTATTAAACTACCCAATAAAAAATTTGATATAAAAATTCCATAAAAATATTAAGTTTTATAACGTATAACTTTTATGGAAAATCAGTATAATATATACGTTTTTTCCTTAGGTAAAAACCTTAAACTTAATACAGAAAAGTGGGAAAAAACGTATACAAAAAATAAGGAAAAAACG
>CAJVPQ010000008.1:0-60058 GCA_910591825.1 Funneliformis caledonium
ATTTAAATCAGGTCAGATTTTTGTTTGACCTGACCTGATCCTCTCAGTTCAGGTAACTTGATTGACCCGACCTGAACCAACCTGTTCAGAGCTCTATGCTAAATAGATTTCTTCTTTACCTGTGAGCTTTTTAGATGTATGTAAAATACATGAAATAAATTTGCATTGCGTTGCTTCGTTTACATTGGTCATAGTCTCTATATTATTTAGAACTAGTATAATATGTTTTATATAGTAATTGAACAATTCATCACTATTGTTGATTTCTTCGAAGACTTACAAAGAAAAAAATGGATTATTAAATCTTAGACTTGCCCGAATATTCATTTGAAAAGCCAACTTATCTGAATTGAATTGTTTAATATTGGTAATATCTTCGCCATTAACCTTGTATTTTGTTAAGATCACTTTTAATTCTTCTATGGTTTTATAGGTCGAAAAACTTCTTAATTTTTGCTTTTTAATTTTCACGATAAATTCTACAAGTCTTTTTGCTGGCCCTAAAGGTATTCCCAAATCTCAAAAATCTTTTTCGGTAAATTTAAGAAAGTCAAGACTGGAAATTCCTATTCACGCAATATCTTGAAATGCGACTCCTTAAGTTTTAAGTCATTTCTTCACAAATAATCGATAAGTTCCTCAGTGTCATAATTCTTAATTACATCTCCCATGGTACAGATAATCACTTCTTCATTTGATGATATGCTTGAGAATGTAGAAGGTTTTGAAGACATAGTTTTATACTTTTATATTTTATATCCAAAAATTTCTTGAAAAAAAAAAGAAAAATCAGAAAAAATCATTTAACAATAGATGATATTGTATAAAATTTATCACACAACCCAAATAACATGTGAGAAAATTAGCAACGTAATTAAAATTTTCCAAATATAGTACTGCGCATTTATTTTACGAGTTTCTATAAATCACAAGATGATCAGCCCTTTTGGCATTGTACTAAAAAACACTAGGCTTTATAATACTACATATAAAAAAGTATGGAATTCAGGTATCATGTAACTGAAAAATCTTGCCTATACTTCTAACTTGTGAGGTGTCTTCTGGCCTAATCCAGTTAAATTTATCTTCTGAAAATTAATTGACATGGTTATTTATAGATAACAGGAACACATGCACTATTACACATTAATTAAAAAGTATAAACTTTATTAGGTAAGCATTTTTATTATTTTTACTGTGGAATGATAATCACACATGTCTAGAAAATATTAAAATGGAAAAACTTCGGCAATTGTGAACATAGGTTCACACTTGAATAAAAATTTATCATACTCTAAAATTGGAATAATATCAGCGTCTGTGAACGCATATTCACATTTGAATAAAATTTGGCGTAGTATTTATTTTTTCATTAGTGATGATCAAAAAATTCACTAATATTATGATGCATTACACACACCCAATACTGATGAATATTGTGTCTGGACTCGTCTAATTGCACAGAAGTGGGATCAGCATCATACTTGGCTGGATTGTATAATGGCAAATTTCAGCGATCTAAAATCATTCCTTCGAATGAACTGCACTCAGATGCAACTATCTCCTTCACTTCAGACTTAGAAAAATAACTTGAATCAGAAGAAATAGATTCAGTTTCTGTCTCTGTTTCAGAATAGCTCAAATCGCAATATTTGCCTAGGTCAATTGAGACATTCTGATTAATATCATATATTTCAAAATTTGGCCATATTAGCTCGTAAAATATTTGTAATAAAGTAATAATTTTCTTAACGCTATTTCTCGCATTATACCACTTAGGAGTATACATATATATTTTTATTTTTGGGTTAATGTATTTTTCAATTCTATCTCTTACACGCCATAACCACGTTACTCCTAAAATTACATCATATTCAGGCTTGTCAATAACTAAAAACTTCTCAGTTGATTTTCCCAAACATTGAGGTAAAGTATTACTTTGTGATTTTAAGTCAAAGATATCCAGAATAGAAATGGAAATTTTTTCATCATAAAGCCAGCCTCTTACCATTACTTTCTTACCAGCATTAGTTACTTCAATATCAAGGCTTTTCACTGCAAGATATTTTGATCCAAACTCCCCAGATATATATAAACCCATTTTTCTAGCAAGCGCTTTACTAATACTATTTAAGTGGGATTTAGGGTCGATCAGTGCTTTGATAGTTATTTTAGTATCAATTAATGTACAATCTACTATTATTCTTCTGCGAATTTCTTGAATCACCTCATCTTTTTATATATTATTTATACTGCAATATTTTTTAAGATCCTGTATCAGTAAATTCTTTAGAATAAATAGTATTAGTTCAGGCAGAAGAAGATCAAGAAAATTAGCTATATGTATTATATATGGTTAGATTTTTTTTTAATCAGAAAAATTATTCTTCTGAGCTGATGGTCATTATTCTAAACTAGTTGGATCAAATTGTTCAGACTAGATTCCTTCTAAGTTTTGCCTTCTTTTCTAGTAACGCATAATCTGAATCAGATGAACTAGACTTAGATGATTCGGTCATAGCATTATATAGATAACAGATTTTTCGACCAATTCTTTTAAGATTTTGATATATTTTAGTTATATTATATTTTAACGCTATAATGTTTTCTTTGATATCTTGAATAGCATCTACCTTTTCTGAATAATATGTACAATACTTTTAGAAGGCATTTTTTATATCTAGAAAAAAATAAACTGAATATTTATCATACCTGAATAAAATTTAAAATATTATGTTAGTGCTATAATCAGCGTCTTATATGTGTTATTTATTTGACGACTAGATTGCCATTGCTCTGAGTATCTGTTCTTTTTCATCATCTGACCTTTTGCAATTCTCTTCCTTGGCTATATCATAATAAAGCTCATATAATTCCTCTAGGCTAGCACACAGATCATTATCCATATACTTTTTGTGATAATTTTCTAGCCTTAAAGTATATGCCTCTTCGTTGAGAAATATCTTAACTGCGACTATCTTAATATAGTCATTTGGATGTTTTCAGCTCGTAATTTCTTTAGATAATCTCCATAATTTTTCGCAAGATTATCATATTTTCTGCTTTTTTGTAATGCAGTTTTTATGACTTTGACTTGTGCAAGTTCTATATCCTTATGATCAACCATTTTTTGTTTCTACTATAACGATAAAAAAACTTTAATTAATAAAATTATATTTTTGATAGTTTTTACTCAGAAAAAATATTTGTTATAAAGCATCTATTCCTTGACTTGAAGTCTAACTTTTATAGCCCTTTCTTCTGCTTTCTCAGGAGATATTTCAGATACTACCAGGCATTTGTATAATCCAATTCGCCAATGTCCATATGGGAGAGTTCAAATTCCATCAAGTAAGATCCAGCGCTTGTTATTATATGAATTCAGCCTTATCTTATTTACCCTTTTTATATATATTTGATGATCATAACTTTGGAGGCCATACATATCATGCTGGGTTAGTCTTTTGTTCCTAAGACATTTTAGAAACTTATCATGTCAAAGCTCCCTTTTGACCATGCATTTCTTTACACCCTTTGCCTTCTGGATGTCATGCTTTTTTTCCCATTCCTTTTCATCCTGTAACTTTCTATATTCTTCCTCTTCTAACTCTTTTTCAAAATTTGCATCCATTTCAGGAGTTTTAGGATCATATTCTGCTAAAAGAACTGAGTACATCTTTGGTTTTAAATATGCTGATTTACCTATTAGGTCTCCCTTTATCTCATCCTTCATCAGAAACAAGTCTCCTGAATAGTTAAGATTGAAAATGTCTGGTCTTTCTGCTTGATTTTTATAAATATCCTCAGTTTCTATCCACATGATAAGCGAGTCTATATCTGTATAAAATAGACAGGCCTTTTCTCTATAGTGAGGCTTTATGTAACCATATTAAAAGTTGAACATCATAGCCTTGCTAATATCGAGAATTGCTTACCCTATATAGATTAGTTTATTTAAGGTTACCGTATCTTTTAACATATGAATAGCTGTAATTTCTCCCTCAAATTGTTTGAAACCCACAAATAATAGTGAACTTGCTAGACGCCTAATTTTTTTATCCTCTTCTGTTCAGAGTAATTCTACTCTCATATGTTTTTGAATATTTTCCATCTGTTTGCCAAATACCGCATTATTCTTTAACTTATAATACATAACTCCAAACTCATCCCTATTTGCCTTGGCTATTTTGTGTTTACGAATATTTTTCTTAATATATTCCTTCATCTATGGAGATTGTCTAAACTTAAGAGTGCTATAAATCTTTGTAACTTTTATTCTGAACTTTATATATATCTGAAGAGCTCGTTAGTGAATTACATAATTGTTCTTAGTAAAAAGAGTTTGAACTAGCTTTTCTTCAGACAAGTATTTACCTCCTCCAACATTTTTATCTTGCACTAATCTTTCATTATATAAGCTAAGCCAATCTTCTAGAACTATCTGCTTTTCTGGAGCTAATGGATAATCTGCAAAGTAATCGTGTAAGTGTACTGGAATTTCTAGATCAACTTCAAATGTATAACCTATATCTGCATCAGATGCGATGCTTTGGATATCTGGTACTTTCTCTGGATCTACCTTACCCAAGATTTCTATAGGCATGTATTGGGTCATCGCACCTAAATATAAGGCATTCATATCTTTATATATAATCTAGGACTTCAGCTTGCTGGACTTATAGTCTGAACATTATGGATTATTTGCTTTAACATATCATTGGCTCACCATTGTCATACTACCACAAATGCTATTTTCTACCATTAGATATTCATTCATATTTGTCATGAGTTTGAGTTCTGTCCTGCTACTTTTGTAAAGAGAATCATTAAACATTTCTGATGCTGAAATATAATGAGAGAGATCTAAGCCGTCATTTTTCAAGCACATGATAATGTAGTTCATGAAAACATCTGCAAGTAAAAGTACATCTGTCTCAAGATAAAGATCATGATATTCTCCAAAGTTCTTTATTTCAAATATTTGCCATATCTTTTGAGTATGTTCGTAATCCTCTTTACTAATATTTTGCTAATTAAGAAGTGAATAGAAGTCCTTTCTAGATGAGAGGCTTGTTCTGTTAAATTTTTCCTATGCATTTGTCCAGTCGTATGGGAAAACGCCCTTTCAAAAAAAAAGCTTAATCTTATCTATTGAATAGCCTTTCTCAGTAAAGTACCTAATAGTTAGGAAGAATTTTCAAGCTTTTCTCTTAGACATTCTACTAATTTATCTAATCCTATTTCCATATACTGAAAGCTATCAAGAAATCAGAGTTGACCAACATCCATAGTCTTATACTTTCCAATATTTTCTGGAATGCAATTTAGCTTATCAGCCGTGAACTTATTCACAACTTTCATAAGCAAATGGGAATCATACTCACGGAAATTATGACAAATAAGAGACACTTTTGTCTCAAAAGATCCTATCTGTAACTTTTTATTGCAGGCATCATGAGCTGGACCTCAGAACTTGCCATTTATATAGTCATAATCTTTTACTTTACAGTTAAGAACACTTAAGGCTTCTCAGTATCTTTTCTGCGTCTCTTTCTTTTCAGAATGTTTTTTTTCCATATGCACTTCTCATTCATTGATTTCTAGTAAATGATACTTTACTTCTTCAAATTTCTGTAATACTTCCAGTGATGGCTTAAGAAAAGGCTTCTTACATATCCAACATTCTGTTGCTTTTTTGTATACCTTAAGATTTCCTGGTACTATTATCATTTCTGCAGATACAGATAAGTCCTCTTGTATATTTGTCAGCTCCTTCTCGATTTTTATAACAAATCTTTCAAGCACATCTGAACCTCTATATAAATCATGACTTATGATTTTATAGTTAAGTGAAGTATTCATATAAACAATTACATAGCAATAGCCAAACAGCTTGTGCATCTATAATCTTTTGGTATGGGTTAACTTCATCTTCTCTTCTGAGGTTAACTTTTCGGTTGACATTTCTAGATCTTAGAAAATGCGATATGAATTTGGTTGCATGCATTTATAGTTATAAAAAGCTTTGATACTCCTATTCTTAACTGGCATTTGTGATCACTGGGAGACATTATTTAGACTCTTGCATTTTGGCAAATGTTCATTGTATATTATCTCTGAAGAGTATACATAAAGACAATAACGGCAAAGGTATTTTCACCCTTTATGTTTGCTATGATTGTATACTAGTTTATGTAAATCTTTGATAATACAGTAGTGACTTTTTTCTTCTTCTGTAATTATTAAAAGATTTACTTGCTTATATTCATCCTTTCTTCTTTCTGAAACATAGTGAAAGTCAAGACATTTGTTTTAGTTGTACCATTCATAGACACATAAACTAATTTCAGGGTTATTTTCTTCAAACTTTTTATAAACTGGTGTTGAGACTGGTACTGGAATTGGGATGTCTTCCATATTAAGTTTTTTCACAAAATCTTTATATAGCCAATGCAGATTTCTTTCTGAATGAACTTTAACTGGATGTAAAACTCCTAGGATATACCACCTGAAGCATCAGTTATCATTATTTTAAATATTAATAATTCTGTTATTATGTTTTAGCATAGTTTCAGATAAAGGTATAAAGGCAATAGGACTAATTAAATTAAAATTAGCTATCTTTATATTTATTTTTTTGATATAATTAAGATATGCATCTGATATTTGATATATAGTTAGCTCTAATCATCACGCTATTACTTGCTTATATAATTTTTTCTTTAATTATTTATTTCTTATATACCTATCACTTTTCAATCATAGAAACCCTACTGAAGATTAGTATTTACAAGCTTTTTGAAGAGGTTTTAGCTATTGCAAACTGAAGCATTAATTAATTATTAATTAATCTTTTTGAATCTAGTAATAAAAAAGTAGGATAATTGGTAAATATTCTTGCACATTTCTCTGCAATATTGGAAAGACTTGTGAAAATGCTAGTATTAGGCCTGAAGGATGTCATTTCTATTAGAAAGCTAAAAAACGTATATCTTATTCTGATTGCAGAAAACTTATAGCCTCTGCTTGTAGACGATGTCTACTACATATTAGAGGTTATTATGTTATCAACACTATAATAGACTTTGACGAGAAAGAACTTATGTTGGTCAATCTTATGCTAGCCAATTCTATGATAGACTTCGATCAAAGATACGAGAAAGAAGTAATGAGAAAATAATGGTTACCTATAAAAATACGCTTACAAATCTTAATATTTCTCTTTGCAGGAAATGCTTCATTCTGATAAAAATGGAAGAAGAAGATTATTGCGTTAGTTGCTAACCAGAATAAATGAAAAGATTATTTCGGCTAACTTAAATTTTAGGCATAATATCCAATGAGCATTTTTGTTAGACTTGTTTTTTATATTTTTTCGTTAAAGTTTTATGCTATTTGATAAGCTAGCCTATGCTAAACCCGTTCTTGACTAAGGAAAAATTAGGACAATTCTGCAGATTTTACAGGGTGATATTTCATTAGACTTTTATATAAATATGCTTTTTAATAAGCTAGTCTGCATTGAACCCATTCTTGATTAAGGAAAAGTTGGGATAAAATTCTCATTAGACTTATTTTCGTTAGACTTAAGTAGTTAATATGCTAATTAATGAGCTAACTCATGCAGAATCAATTCCTGATATAATAATTTTCGTGAAAAAGTTAAGACAAAATTCTCGTTAGACTTATTTTTTTGGAAAAGTTAGGACAAAATTCTCGTTAAACTTATTTTTATTAGACTTAAGTAGTTAATATGCTAATTAATGAGCTAACTCACGCAGAATTAATTCTTGATATAATAATTTTCGTGAAAAAGTTAGGACAAAATTCTTGTTAGACTTATTTTTTCAGAAAAGTTAGAACAAAATTCTTGTTAGACTTATTTTCGTTAGATTTAAGTAGTTAATATGCTAATTAATGAGCTAATTCGCACAGAATCAATTCCTGATATAATAATTTTCATTAGATTTAAAATATAACTGAAAAGTTGATATAGAAAATTAAGGTTCTAGAGCCTTTAGAAGCTTTTCTAATATAATAAAAAATTAATATTGATTTTATAACTCCTGCAAGCATATAATAGCATGGGAAGACAGATATTTCTGTCTTTAAATCCCATAATGTCATTGTGTTAGCTAATTCAAATATAATCAATATACATAATTTATATAATTAGTAATACTAGAATAAAAATTTACTGAATTTGTAATTTTATTAATTTGTAGAAATTTTAGCAATTTTTTATAAGAAAATTTCTAAGTTTACATAAAATGTATGTTTACGAATCATATGACATATATAGTGTCATACCCTTCTGCCTTTAGTTTTTACTATTTATTTCAGAAACTTAGAATTTTTTCAGTGAAAATTATTATTCGTTACAAACTATTTATCACATAGTTATCATACAGATATTTTTTAATTTTTTCATTTTGGTAAAAAGTAATATTAATGTTAGCTATATCATATGATTTATATACAATATACTTGTGTACAAATAAAAATTATTTTTTTATAAATTTATATTAAAAAATAATGATTTAAATTTATATGATCATTTAATATATTTTAGAGAAAAAGATTGATAGCAGTAAAAAATTATTAAGCTACTTACGATAATAACTTAAAATATTCAAATATTCTCATTTTATTATTATAAAAAAACTTTAATATTACATAATCTTTTGGAATTAGATATAAAATATTTTAGACTAAAGATGGTTACTACAATTAAAAAAATAGCGTAATTGAGTTGCAACTTGTGACGCAATTAAATTTCCTTATGACACAATTAAGTTGCAACTCAATTGAAATTTGAAAATAATTATGAAGACCATCTTTATTTTAGACATTAGTAATCACTTTAATTTGACTAAATTTATATTTAATATTCTATCACAATTATATAATACTATTATTTTTTCTTATTAGAAATGCAATTAAGTAACTATTTCAAATTAGCACAGAGATGTAAATTCATCATAGATATAATGAATTTATAAAATACTCTGTTTATGATAGATAGTTTGAATTTAAAACAGTTTAATAATAATAAAAGAATAATTTATTAAATCTATTTATGGTGGAAATATTATAAAAATAAAAAAAAATAAAAAAAATACTATTTATCTAATAAGTTTATATTAAAACTATCTATAACTTCTATAATTAAAAGTTTAACTAAAAAAATTTATATGATTGTTTAATCTAAATGATTTATATATTAAGGATATATATATTAAGTTAACATTATTTTTTAATAATTTTTTAACTATAAATGCTCAAAGTAAGTTAATAATAATGATAACAGCTGATAGATATTTTTTCAGTTTATATGTATATAATTTACATTTATTTTATATATTTATTATTAAATGTATAGTAAGAAGCATTAGAATTGTAAGTGTAGTTATACAAATTATATTTCTTAAAGTATTTTTTATTATCAGAATTACAATAAGAAACGAAATTGCAATTTGAATTTTTCTTTGACATTTTAATAGATTCATTTCTATTCAGTGATTGTTCAGATACATAAAGTAACTATGGTAAAGATAATTAAGAAAAGTAAGAAAAGATTGAATTTTATTTTAATTTTTTAGATTTTCAATTAAGTTTATATCAATTTTATTAATTTTTATCCTTTTTTTTCTTAATCTTTTTATATAATATTTTTTTATCATAATTTATAATTATGATTAACTAAATTCTCTATTATTAATCAAATTATTTATTTCATAAAAAAAAGAATCAGCCTTATAAAAATATTTAATCTGTATTTTATATTCCATTTTTTTTATTAATAAATGTAACATCTTCATATAATTTATGATTAAAATTACTTGTCTTGCTTAGATCCTTCCATGAATATAGATATTTATGAATTTTTTTGCAGACAGTATGGGATAGATACCAATTATATGGAGTTTTAATATATATAATGTATAACCTATGTTTTAAGTCTATTTCTTAGATATATTTTTTAACTTTCTTTGTAATTGGTTTATCTTTAATAAAAAATGATGATCATTCAAATACAAAATCAAATGTTATATCAATAATACATCTCAATTTATAAAATTGTTAAAGATATTCTAAGAGAAGTCAGTTTAAAACACAATGGAATTTTAACCAGTTTATTGCAATATTTATATAGAAGTCTAATAAGAATAATTAAATGTGTTTAGCACTTTTATGGAAAAAATATGAAAACAAGATTTCAATCCTGGTAAATGCTTTAGTTACGTGATTGTGAAGGGTGAATGTTATAGTGATGAAAATGGTCAGTTAATATCACAAAGAAATATTGATTATATCACAAATAAAGAAAAATACATCATATATTAAAACTACTTATCAAGAATAAAATAAAATAGAATAAATTTAATTTATTAAAAAAAATGAAAACAACATAATACTATGAACGCTTAGAAATAGAATATTAACTCAGCAATAGATAAAACTATGTTTGAAATTCGGCACGCGAACAGCCAAAAACATCTTGCAATTTACCATCTTTATCTGGGTTTTCCCCAACACTAACAAAAATTGCGTAGAATTTAGGAAATTCAGTTGGTGTTGGAACATTATCTACATCTATAGAAAATTTGGTTCCAGCTTTAACTGATTCAGTAAAATTCTTAATGTAGGGGGGTATTATGGAAACAAAACGCAAACCATCAAAAAAATCTATGTCTAGCGCGGTTTTTCCTGCGGTAATATCATGCTCTAATGTTCCTGAAACAGTAAAATGTTCGGGGGTTTTGGCAACTGGAGGGTCAGGCGTAATTGTTACATCGACTCCGGGCCTTGGTTTGATTACTGTATAACATTGTAAAAATTCAGTTTTTCTTTTATTAAATGGAATAGCGTTGACTGTATAAAGTGTAGTCAATAAAATAAACACAAAAATAAAATTTCGGTTCATGATTTTTCTTTGGCAAATATCTGGATTGAGTTTCTTTTATGAAGATTAATTGTTAAATAAAAGAGTAACCATTGTTAATTTGACTTCAGAGTTACTTTTTATACGGGGAAAAAGTCTTTGATCACCATAAATCCTTTTTTGAAGTTAATTTTAAAAGAAGATACGCATAATCATTTTATATCACAGACCGAATAGATGAATTCAATATTATTGATTCCGTTTGAATGAAATCTCATATGAAATTCAGGTTAAAACCGTTTTGGTTATTAATATCTAAACCTATCCAAATGTATTTGGTATATTCACCGATTTACGTTTGCCGATTACACTATGAATCTTTCGTCATTTTGTAAATCCTCGTGCATCTATCTATATTCAAATATTGTTTTATTAATATGATAGTAACATATGACACGCAAAAAATAAATACAAAGTTCGTGGATGAGCTTATAAAATTCATCCATTATATGAGTATCAATTTTTGGTAAGCTGTAATTATAATAAATGAAAATTATAAAAATGACAAATTATATTAGTTTTAAATAATTACTTTAACTTTAATAACTATTTATACCGTTATAAAATTTTAACATTAGTAGTAATGTACTTTTCGAGAATATTTAATTTTTTTGCATAAAAAATCATAATTTTATTTATTTATTTTTTTTTTTAATAAATTTTTTTTTTGAAATGATTTTTCGATTTTTCGATTACATTTTTTTTTTTATAAGTAAAAATTAAGGAAAAAAAAAAAGGTGAGAAATAAAGAAAAAGAAATATTACTAAAAAGAATTTTTTTTTTTTTTTTAGTTTACAAAAGTTATACAAAAGTGATATTTCTCAACAAAAAGGTAACTAAAAAAGAAAAAAAAAAAATTCTTCGATATCGATTTTCAATTTTTATATAATAAAACAGAAAAAAAAAAACAATTCCCCAAACTTTTTTTTTTAAATTCGTGAAATAAACAATGGGTTGTGATGAAGGAAAAAAAATTTTTTTAAAGATACTGAGGTATTCTTTTTGAATATTTCATATTATGCTAAAATATACTTTTTGAGGAAATAATAAAGAATATATAAATGGATGTGGGTGGGCATCGCAAATAACGGAATAATTTTGGAATAAAAAAAGGCGTCATTTAAAAAGTATAATAACATAATATGTAAAAAAAAATGGAGACAAAATGTTCTCTTCAAAAAGAAAATGATTTTTTTTTTTGATTGCTACTTATACTACATGCAAAGATTAAAGAAATGTGGGGTTTTTTTTTTTTAAAAAAAAAAAATATTATAAAAAAACCCTTTTTTTTTTGCGTACCGCGATTTGAACTCAATTTCTTTTGTTTTTTGAAAAAAAAAAATTCACATTATTGTTAAAAATTGTTCGAAATAGAGTATCAAATGCGGCACAAAATGAAAAAGAAAAGAAAAAAAAGAAAAAAATATACAAAGAAATAACATAAAAAAAATTTTGTTTTTTGTTAATTTTTTTTCCCATAAGGATTTTTTTTACACTGAAAGAAAAAAAAATCTCATAGTGTTCTTGACCTCCTTGGGGAGGTAGTAGTAGCAGCTTTATTGTGGTAACCAGAGGAAGCAGATGACCTTCTACGTGGTTTACGTTCTTTTTGTTCAATTTTGTCGTATCCGGTGAGATAACGCATATACAAAATTGTTTCAGCAACACCAACGATGACACTTCCGGTAAAAGCGAGCAACACACGCTGTTATTAAAAGAATATAGGTTAGCAAAATACGGTTGACTGGAAAATATCAAGTTTCTCAAACGATACATACCATACCCGTATCACCAGTTATGGTTTGGGCAACGTGATAAACAGCTGCGAATACCGCTACAACAGTGAACGTGATGTTGATTATTGCAGTTAGTTGACCGCGAACGCTTTGGAATTCCTCGGTGTCAAGTAGTTTAAAGGTCTCCACATCATAAGAGGAGGCGACTCTACCAATCATACGTGCATATTCCTTATTGGCTTGTTCAGCAAGGATCGATTCTAAACGAGCGATCAATTCTGGACTCTGTGAATTAATGAATACAAGGATTATAATTAGATAATTTTGATTTCTTAAAGAATGTAATAACGGAAGAGCAAAAATATATATATTACCTTAGGCTTCTCTTTGCGAGGTTCAACGTAAACCCCGCTGCCGGTGAGTAGGTCATGAAGCCAATAATTGGAAAGGCCTAAAATGAAATAAATTAATAAAATATTAATAAGGAAATGTGGGAAATGTGGGAAATGTAAAGGTGCGTGAATGTGAATTGATGACATAAATTACTAAAAAAGGGTGAAAGATTGGAGATCCAAGGTGTAAAAACGTTAATGATTATCAAGGTAAGATGGTCAAAGCAACTCGGTGAAAATCGGAAAACGAACAGGGTACCATATTACACCCATACCAGGAATGTGTAATATAAATAAAAAAATGTTTGCATATTCACACAAACAAAAAAAAAAAAAAAAAAAAAAAATCATCGAAAAAAAGAAAAAAAATTTACCAATTTCTTTACCGAGTTTACCATCGCGGCCAAGCAAAAATTTTGAAACCTCCTTGATTAAATCAAGAGGAACGCAAGCGGAGGCTTTAAGGTAAGACTTAAGCCTTTTCTTTGCGGATTCGTCAAATTCAGGAGATTGTACGGCTTGGTATATGGCAGTTCGGATACGGTCAGTTAATACTAACAAAACCATGTTGTTTGAAGGGATTGACGAGAAAAAGTAAGGGGGTGTGTTTTAATTTTGTTATATAAAAAAAAAAAATATTAACGTTATATTTTGTTTTGAATATATCGTAAAAAATGTTAAAAATGTTTTTTAAACGTTCGTTTCAAAAGTTTTAAGGGTATAAAGTATTTTCTTAGTAAGATATCATTAAAAGTCAAAATTTTAATTTAGGGTCGTAACATAAAATTTTTATCGACTTCTAGGAAGCCAAAGAGAGGGAGAGAAGAAACTTAAGGGTGTCAAATATCAAACTAATTCGACTGAGTGAACGAAGGGAAAGGCAGAAAGAGTCGGGTTTAAATATTTGTTTTTGTTGATGGGATTGATGAAAAAGTTCATTGTACAAATTATTAATAATATCTACCAGTTACTTTGCACTACTACATAAAAAGTTTTATTGTTTATTGTATGCGCCATGATACGCTTTAGATTAACTTAATTGATTCAGAGGCTATTATTTGGCGGCTAAATAACGACAATGAAATTTTTATCGATCGTAACGGTGCACAGAATAAATTCGCGTGAGTGTGCTTCGTGACAAACAAAAGTAACACAGACCATCATGATTATGTTTTTAGTGTAACACCTATTGTTGTTATTGTAAACCACATTATAAACCACATGGAAAACATCTTGAGAACATCTTCATGAGTCTTTACATTTTCTATTGTTATTAGTGCCTGTCACATGAAAGAACATTTAAGTAGATTTGACACTTTTTATATGCTAATATTACATGGGCGGAATTCATTTAATCATACGATCTGTTCATGCCGCAGAGGCCAACTGCAATCAGGATTCTCAGATAACATCAGCATTAGAGTATCAAAGAAATTATTTCCTCCCAACCCTCTGAAAAAAAAATATTATATATATGCACAGACCATCATTAAATGCTGCGAATTTCAAGTTTTTCTGCTTGATTTTATTTTATTTTATTTTTTAATTATTGTTATTTATTTTTTTTTTTCCTGCAAACATTCCCAAATCATACATGGATCATCAACAACAGGAAATTCTGCTATTATTCAAATTTATAAGGAAATTTATATTAAGGAAAAAAAAATTTTTTTTTTCTAGCATGTGAAAAATTTAAAATAAAATTTTTTTTTTTTTGAATTCATAGTTATACAAGGGGTACAAGTTTTATAAATACAAACATCACGGGACATTACCACCTTATAAGAGAATTCTTTATATATCTTTTGCTAATGTAAAAGTTGAGCCGCATATAGTTTCATATCTTTGAGAGTTTCACGCCATTCTTTTAAAGTTTCAATTGTTTTCTTTAACATTTGTTCTGATGGAATATCTTGTGGTAGCATTTTAGATGATATGTCGAGATTTATTTCTTCATTGTTATCTAACACTAATAAAATAACTTTCATGATGAAATCTCGCAGCTGTGGCACTACTCTCATAACTTTGTTGATTTGCTCTAGAGAAGGAACGACTCGATTCACATCATCGATTCTTAAAGTTAACATAATTTCCTAATTAAATAAAAATAATTGATATTATTATTTTTTTTTTTTTATTTTTAAAAAATCATGATTTTATTTAATTACCTTGACCAAATTGGCCAAGATTTCGGTTTCCAACTCATCAACTTTGCCTAACTGTAATTTGAAATACAATTTATCTTTGAAAATGTTTCGTCGTGTTTCCGTTGATTTTGACCCTTTGGTATATATATATAATAAAATAAAAAATTCAAATAACTAAAAAAAAAAAAGAAATTGCAGTCTCTCATTTCCTATACCCTTGGAAGGACTCTTAAATAATGGCCTTGTGTTCCTTTTGAACGCTTGCAATTCTAATTTGAGTTGTTCGTTCTCCTCACGTAGCTGCTCAAGTTCGATCACATTTTCTCGATCTTTGACTTCAACGGTTTCTACTTCTTTTATTACTTCTTCTATTTCATTCTCTAGCTTTTCTTCCACCATCTCTTCGTTTTGTGAGAGATTTCTTACTTGATTTGATAATTCATCTAACTATTAAATTAATACGCGCTTCATATTAATAATAACTTAATCCAAGTCATCATGCATGATTAATACATACGCTCCCTAAAATATTAGACGTATCGAATGTCGTTGAACTTTTCTTCTCATGATTTTGCAATAAATATCTCAATTTTGCATAATCAATTTGTTCATTTGAATTTACGGCAAAATGCGTCACATTGCCTTTATCAATAAAACAAAAAAAAAAAAGGAAAGAATAAAGAAATACACCACGAATTAAATTAAGGGCCAATATGGAATTTTGTACGTGATTAAGGAAAGTAAAAGAACCAATTACTTGTAATGGAAGGTAGTTCAGTAATCGTTGAATTGCTTATTATTATAAAGTCATTTCGTGAATATTGAATGGTTGGGCTTGGGTAATACTCGTGCGGCTTTGTAGGGTGAGCAAAAGAAGAAAAAGAAGAACAAGCTGACACGTAAATTGAGTGGTTTTCTTCCGATGTCATGTTGTCGAGAGTAAATGTACGTTTATTAGTTCTGAGTCGTCTATCAAATTATCGGACTTTAAATATTTAAGGTACACGCGTTTTTTTTTGTTTTTTTTGTTTTTTTTTTTTTTTTTTTGTTGATAATTAATCACGTGGTTAAATTTCTCAAATCTACAAAACCGACTAAAATAAACCTACTTCCTTTGGTAATCTTTCTGCCTGCGTGTAAATGTCTACTATCATGTACCAAACAGTCACCCATTTCAATTTCATATAACTTTTCGTTGAAAGAAAAATAAGTTCCACCACCTTCAAATTCGTTTCTCATATTTAATAAAATGTTAAAAGAAATCAAGCATCCATCGCTATGTAATTTCAATTCAGATTGTTCGCCTTCTTTTGCTTCATATTTTACAAAAAATAAATCCTTAAAATCTAGTTCATTTGAAGATTTAAATCCGGCATTAACTGATATCTTTGTTATAACCCGTGAATGTAATATGTCACGAATAAAGTTGTTTAAAGTTGGAATGGAGGAACATGGAATATCTGTTGTCGGATACGCTGAATGCCTTGAAGTTGTCCAACCTTCAACATTCCTTTTTACTGTTTCGTTCGTATCATTTGGAATCGAGGAAGACACGTGATTTAAGACCTTTTCTAAGATCATGTTACATTCTTCTTGATTTAGAATTCCTGGTAAAATATAAGGTTGTCTTTGCGTTAGATCCCGAGAAATTTTATAAAATAATCTGGATTGTTCCGGTGTACGGTCTAATGAATTGCTTGGTAATTTCGCAAGACATTCCCTCCTTTTAATCTCGAATTGTTTTGCTATCGAAGCATAGAATGCTTCTTCTTCTTCGGTAAATTCACTAAATAAATCAAATTCGAATTTTTTTTGTTGGTTCATTATAAAAACTTTTTTTTTTTCGGTGAAAAAAAAAAATTACGTCATATCAGAAAATTCAAAAGCTAAGCCACTATTTTTATTATCTGATCTAAAAAAAAAAAAAAACGAAAAAAAAAAAAACGAAAAAAATTTTTTTAATATGGGAAAAAAAAAATTAACCATTCCTTCAAAACCTCGAGTTAGATCAAATAAAAAGAATCCCTTAAAAAGTAAACAACCAGAAAATCCCGGTAAATCATCCGGAAATGACATTTTCGAAATCGACCGGGAAGAAATTAGTAAACAGGAACGGCGTCGTAAAAATATTGATGAAATAGAAAGCTATGAGTATGCTGGCTCGGAAAAGATTGTTAAAGAGGATGACGAGGAAATTGATAGTGATGAGGCATTTGATGATTCGGACGAAGAAAGGTTTGGACATTTTATATTTAGAGGGTCTAATCAAAAGGTTGATCATTTTTCTTTACCGTTATTATTCGAGTTGATTTTTCTAATCATACATAACATCAGCGTTAATTTAAATATTTATAGAACGTAACAAACCGATTAGGTAAAGAGATCGATTTAGATGAGAATGAAGATGATGATGAAGATGATGACGAAGATGAAGAAGATGATGATTATGAATTAAATGTGGATCAAGAAGAAGAGGAAGATGATGTTAGAATAAATGAAGATAACTACGTGGATTTTGTCGGACTTGGTGGATCAGATAGTGACGAAAACAAAATGGATGAGGAAGTCAAAGCTTTATTGGAAGAAGAAGATAATGATGTACAAGAAGTAAATGATGAAACAAAGTCGGATAATTTGGCTTCGTTTATCGGTTCATTGGACAAAAAACGAAAAAGAACAGTTTATGAAGACATCAATTCTTTAGATAAACCGAAAAAGCAATTGAAGGAACATGCAGAAGTTTTTGAAGAATCAGAATATAATCTAACCACTAGGGAATCCCCGAATGTTAAAAAGAAAGTTGATCTTCAAGACCTTATTGGATCAATTCAAGAGGAAACTGGTTTTAGTAAATTAAAACAAAAATTAGTATCACTAGAAAGTGGTGGTAATAAAGGAACTTATCAAGAACCTTTACCCGCTCCTTTACCTACTCGAATTCAAGACAAGTTGAATAGACAAGCTGCTTACGAAGAAACAAAAAAAGATATTACTAAATGGGAGCCGATTGTCAAGCAAAACCGGGAAGCTGACCATTTGAAATTTCCTATGAATGATCAACCTTCGCATAATCCAACTAATAATGTATTGGCTGCTACATTCCAAGTATGTTAAGCATTCTACGAATTATTATCATTTACGAATTATTGTCAATTAATTTCTTTATTTAATTAAAGCCTTCAACAGAGCTTGAAAAGAAAGTTGATTCCATATTGGTAGAAAGTGGTGTAAAAGAAAAGAGTTTGCAACAATATGAAGAACTTCAAATGAGTAAATTATCGGTTGAGGAAGTTGAAAATCGAGTCAAGGAATTGCGTAAAATGCGGGAATTAGTATTTCGCGAAGAAATTAAAGCAAGAAGGATCGCTAAAATCAAAAGTAAAGCGTATCGCAAGATCAGAAAGAAGGAAAAAGAAAAAAATAAGTTGGATCTAAAACAATTGGCCGAACTTGATCCCAAACTTGCTCGTGAAGAACAGTTAATACTTGAAGCGACACGTGCTCAAGAACGTATGACGTTGAGGCATAAGAATACTAGCAAGTGGGCTAAACAAGCTTTAAAACATGGTCGTCATGATCCAGAGAGTCGTCAAGCAATTGTTGAACAACTGCAAAGGCATGAAGAATTAAAACGAAAAATTCATGATCTAGAAACTGATGAAGAGTTAAGTGATTTCACAAGTGGAAATAGTGACGACGAAAAAGATGATGATATTAATGCTATCAAAGAGAAAGCATTTGACGAATTGGCTCAATTAGATCAGAAAGAGGCAGCACAAGAAGGGGAAATGAAGGGATTATTTGGAATGAAATTTATGCATGATGCTATGGAAAGAGATAAAAATCGTACCCGAGGAATAATTGATGATTTTGTCGAGGATTTAGAAAACGAAAAATTTAATGAAGAAAATACAAAGAAAGATGAAAATAAGGAAGCCAAAAAGAGTACAATAGTTCATGTTGGAAATAATCTTGGTAGGATGATATTTGGAGCAGGTTCTAAGGTAACATTAAATGAATGGTTGAAATTCAAAAATTCTTATTTTGATGATAATTTTTAATATTAATTTAGAAATCGGCTTCCGAGCATGAAATTAATATTAAAAAGGTATTTAATATTAAAAATCGAAAAATAAAAAACCTACATAAATAACGATTCTAATCAGCATCAGAATTTTATATACGTCTATCTCATTATTTGCAGTTATCAAAATCTACTTTTGAACCAAAATCTTCACTCGAAGACATTTCAGAAAAGTCAAAAATTGATAGTACGTCAAGCATTCCAGCTGAATCAATGAAGATTAATTATTCCTTGGAGACAAACTCTGAAGAAGAAGTCAATCCATGGCTTCAGATAGATTCATCTAAAATAATATCGTCCAGTAAAAAGAATAACAAAGGTATCGTAAAGGAAAATAACAAGTCCGATAAGATAGTATCAAAATTGAAGAAACAAAAAGACAAAGATAAGTCACAGGATGGTATTGAAATCGATGTCAGCAAAGTGCTTACGATCAGTTCTGCACAAATTACTGGTAAGTTTTTAACGTCTATTCTATTTGGTTTTTTAATCAATTTTCAAATATTTTAATTTGAATATTATTACTCAAAGGACAAGATAAAAAAAAGAAGCAAAGGAAGAAAGAAATCAATTCGTTATCTGTACAAGGTGCTACAAATTCAGATGAAAAATCTGAAAACGATTCTGAAACATTTGATGTTGAGACAAATTTTGTACACGTCAAAAATCCTACAGCATTTTCACAGAGGGAATTAGTTGCGCGGGCATTTGCAAACGATAATGTTGTAGAAGTAAGTCTAATCACAAGGTTTTTTTTAAAAAGAATGAATTCATTACACCGATTCTGCAATACAAAGAACTATTTTTTGTTTTAGTTAACTTCCTATATGAAGGACAAAAAGTTGTTTACCAAATTTATTTACATTCTAATTCAATCTGATTACTTCTAATATTTGCTTAGGAATTTGAAAAGGAAAAGCAAGCTATTATTGAAGAGGATGAACCGAAAGAACAAGATTTAACATTACCAGGATGGGTAAGTTTTTAGATTATTACTCTTTTTGATTTCAATTACAGCCATGATTATTTATTTATTCACTATCGTGGTTTTAAAATATTTTAGGGTTCATGGGGTGGTAAAGGGGTAAAAAAGCCCAAAAAGAAGAAACTTATTTTAGCTAAACCTCTACCTGGCGGTATTGAAGCTTCCAAAAGGAAAGATGCGAAATTAGATCACGTTATTATTAATGAGAAAAGAGTTAAGAAGGTAAAGCCAAGTCTTAAAATCTCATTCCCGATTTTAAATTTTATTAATTACTCAATCTTTTTTAATATAGGCCAAGAAATATCTTGCTACAAATATCCCACATCCCTTTGAAACTCGTGAACAATATGAACGAAGTCTCCGTACACCACTTGGTACAGAATGGAATACTCAAGAAGTTTTTCATAAAATGATAACACCACGGATAATCACAAAAATGGGAACTGTTATCGATCCATTAAATGTACCTTTTCAAACTAATGATCTTGATGATAAATGATATTTATATATTAATAAATTATATCACCTTAAATGTGAAAATTAGATTTAAAAAAAAAAAAAATTTATTCACTTTTTGTTTCCAAACATTTATTACTGTATTTATTTTAATAATAATAATAATATCACCATAAATCCATTGCTCTTGGCCGACTACTAGTATTTGTCATTTTATTGTCATTTCTTGGTCGCGGCGAAGTAATTTGTTTTTCTTTTGATTTTGTTAAATAGGTTGGTTCTTCCCGTTTATCTATTATACTTTCTATTAATCTTTCTGAATGCGCTTCAAATTTTTTGTCATCTGTATCTTCCTTCGCTTTATCCACCACTGGTTTTGTTACTTCATGATGATAATTTTTATTGGGATGGTATTTTCCACTTTTATCATGACCACCTTCCTCTCCATAACGTTTCTTCTTTTTATCGCTTTTAATTCTTTCGTCCTCACTATCTTCGAATGACCGCTTTTTATCTTTTTTCTTTGAACTATCGTAACCTTTTGAGTGTTTCTTTTTCTTTTTACGTTTCTTAGATGATGAATGTTTATGACGACTATGAGAATGCTTATTATGTTCACGACGTGATAACGAATCATTTTTTTCGCCAGACTCCACTGACGAAGAACTATCATTCTCACTTGACTTAGTTTCAGTTTGTTTCCGTTTTACGGATGGACCAATCGTTGAATCATCATCGAATGATAACGTTACTCGAGTTACGGGTCCTTTTTTCCTTCCCTTAGGAGCTATCGACTGTGATTGCGATCCTTCTGTTGATTCGTTGGATAATACTTTTTTTGAACGATCTGTTTTCTTTTTGAACATTGGTCGAAATGGTACGGTAGCTGCCGCTTCTATAGTTTCTGACGGAGCAGGAGATAACTTTTCATCCTCAATCAAGTTTGTCTCTTTCATAGCTCCGACAATCATATTTGGCGGACCCTAATATAAAATTTATTAAAAAAAAGGTAATGATCACGAATATACATCTATAAAATTCAAATTAATACCTTATGTTTTGGAGCTTCATCTTCATCTCCAGAATCCGATTCGCCAAATATAGATTTAAAAAGCTCCATAGCGGGTCTAGTTTTCTGAACTTCTTCCTTGACATCATCGGTTGATCTCAACGTACCGGCTTTATCATCATCAATATTTACTTGACTTTTATAATTAGAACTTGTAAATTCCATAAAGTTTTGCGAATCTTGTTTCCCAATAATGTCATTCATGGTTTCTTTGCTGAGAACATCTTTCTGTCCTTTTTGAGTTTTTCCAGATTGATTATCATATTGATAATCGGGATGTGGATTTGCAACATTAAACCGCTTACATAAAAGACGAGCAGGATAGAAATTTGTTCTGGCCCTTGTAAGAGGCCCAAACATATTCATCCTAGCTGCAGCTTCGGCTGATGATCCGGCTGACTCTAAAGGACCTTGAATATTAGCATCATCCTGATGTATTTTGAAAGAAGACTCTGAAGCAAACCGAGTATCTTTTTCTGGAAGTTGAGCATCATCTACGGATTTTGCATTGGTAAAACGGGAAGCCATCATTTTTGACATCGGACGAAATATTCTCGCAGATTGCGCGAATTCATCAAGTTCTTTGATATATTGTTCAATGGTAAAACCCTAAAATGGGATGAAAATATTCAAAAACTTATTACAAAGTAAAATTTTACTTAATGTAGGTTAATATAGAACTTACCTCATGTTGTTTCAAAGGAGTAGCACTCAATTCAGCCTGTACCTCTAAAAACTGTTTGTACCTTGCCTGTTTCTTCTTATCATTTTCAAATGGAATAAACCCTTGCAAAGCTGCTATAGCAACGTCTTTATCCACTTTCGGAATTTCTAATTCACTAGGCTGTTTCTTTACATCGCCCGTAGTATCAATCATATACTCAATTAGATTATCCAATCTATTTTTATCCTTCCGGGAAACATAATCGAAAACTGATCGAGCTGGGGCATTCAGCGGAGTTTCTCCTAATAACTCGCCACGCTTAAACAAGAAATGTTACCTTTATTAATTAAGCTGTATTTACTATGTATATAATAACGGCATAAATGTTATTTTACAACATATTATGCTCACCTGTTCAGCCAAAATAGCTAAGGTTGTCTGTTTCTGATGTTTGCTCTTTTGAAATGAGTCTGGTGTATCTTTCTTCTCTATTGCTTCGGAATTGAGTTCATGTATAGGTACAAACCCTTGTGGTAAAATTGGCGGAGCAAACCTATAAAGGTAATTAATCAGATACCATCACATTAGAATTTTTTATTTTTCATTTAAGAAATTAACTACAAATATTAGAATACCATTTATCAAGTGGAACAGGACGTGATGCCAATACAAATCCTTGTAAAGGTGAACTTCCGTCATGACACAGTTTATCACTTGATAACTAGTAAATAAAAATTCAGTGGACTATAAGATTTCAATAATATGAATTCCATAAATTTCATTTAACGAAATGTCACCTTTTTTCCTTGACTTTTATTAGGATATTTAGATAAATTTTTTCCTCCCATGACCATTGTATCCTCATCCTCATCCATTAGCGATGCATGAAAATTTGACATCGATGTTTCGCCGTAAAGAATGTCATCATCATCATCATCAAATACAGCAAAATTAGTTGTCCCTTTTTTATAATTAAAAAAAAATTATTTAATATTACAAAATGACGATAGATAACTTGAAATTATTCTTTACCTCGTGTGGATAAGGAATTTTGAACTTTTTTGCGTTGAAGATAACTGTCACCTAAATGAGGTTAATATGACTGTAGTATTTTATAACAATACATCCTGTCAAATTAGCTACACTATTAGGTTCAATTCATTACCTTTAATGTTGCTAGATTGAGGAATGAATTCAGGAGCATCCTTGAAAGAATCAAAGTCGAGACCGTAAGTGTTACTTTTTTGGTCAAAATTTATTATTTCAGTGTCCTTAGGAGCAAATAAGGTACTCATATCAGACTCCAGAAATTCTATAATTAAACAATTATACGAAGATTTGTAAATAAAATTTTAACACATCAAATAAATGTTGATCTACCTTACCTGAATCGTCGTTTTGAATCTTTGAAATACGAGGACCAATGCCCTGACCTTCTCGCCAACCCATTGCTTTTAACAATCGAACGCCTATGAAAAGACAATTATTATAAATTATCTAATAAGAATAAATCAAAAAATACGAACTACTCTGAGTTATATATATCGTACCTACAGGGTCCTTATTAGGTAGTACCAAATCGTCAATAAATTTGTCTGGTAACGCACCTAACACACTTATGTAAAACAAATATATAATTGACATGAAATATTACAAAAATAACAAACTTTTACGTAGCGTACCTTCCGCTTGCTTCCATAGAACTAGCTAACATACGTTTCTTCTCTAATTCGCGTTCTGTAGAACCAAAAGAATCAAATTCGTCGGTGGCAACAAGTTTTTGATTTTGGAGCACTTCCTATAACAAATAAATTAGAACAATGTAATTGTTTTTTAAGATACTCTATATAATGTAAATGTACCTCGAGATCTTCATCGTCCATAAAATCTTCTGGTTTAAAATCCTTACGGTCAGATCTGTTCTTTCGTGAAGAAACAAATGTCGAAGGACTCCACCCTGACCAAAACGTACTAATAAGTAAATGTCTAATTAGGACTAAGGCTTTGCAATTGTACCTACCTTCTTTAGATCCGACCGTGTTAAAGTAACCCGCAGACCACCCGCCTTTGAAAGCACCATGGAAACGTCTCAAGCCTTGTTCATCGCGAACCTTGAAAAACAGTATTAGATTTACGAAAGACTTTAACTGTAAAAGAAAATAGAAAAATAACAGAACATGTACTTCTTGTTTCCAAACAGGCTGAAACTTTCCTTTGTCTTGTTCACCTGAGGTAGTTATATCAGGAAGCTCTGTTCCATACTCAACAAAAGTTTCATTAGAATGATCGTCATCACTATCTTCTTTTGATCTCTTTTTGTTAGAAGACATAATGTTGGATCTAAATTTTTATTTTTGGAAGTCATTTAAAAAAACAGGGGCCAATTAAATTCAGCTGACATAGTTGAAAAACAACTAGTCATTGTGTTACAACGTATTTATATCGGAATAAGAAAATCCAAAAATCCAAGAACAGCTACTCAATTCAGATATAACAAAATTTTAAGTAATTATGAAAATTTTTTTCCAAGGAATTTGAGCTTCAATATATTTAATTTTTTACATTCATTTTTTAAAGTTTGTCTTTTCTTTATTTGTCAGTTATATAGTTATGGGCGAGAAGGAAAACGTGGTTCAAAGTCCAGAAGAAAAAATAATCTCTTCGACACCTCTACCTGAGGTTAAAACTATTTCTGGTACTAATATCAACAACTTGCTTTCTCCTCAAATTGCCTCACTTCGTTTAAAACCCGTTCAGAGTACAGATTCTCCACACCATCCATTATTAAACTATGACGATGAAGAAAGTGATATGGTTTCTTCAACCTGGTCAAGTCAACGCAGTAGACGATCTCCTTCCTCGTCCTCAACTTCTTCGTCTTCCTCTTTACAGCCTAGATTTTCTTCACATCCAGTACCAGGTGGCTCAGTAGGTGGATTAATGCTCGTAAAACTCCGTGAAATGAATGTGGGCTTTTCGGATATTGTGCAAATGTTGATTGCAAAAAAGGTTGGAGACTGCATGTCTTTTGGCTTTTGGTGGAAAGCCTTCACCTATTGTGGTATCTCAGTTTCAAGTTTTACAGTGTCTCCCAAAATAAAATATTTGGTTGACACATTATATTGAAAATTTCATTCTGGATGGACATTTTCTTGTGCTGCTATCAGGCGACACTTTTTCTTCCTGCGTCTTCGGTTATGCCTTTCGAAAATGTTGACCGAACTTACCTAGAAGATCATATTATTTTTTCTCAATCAACTGAAGATGGGATCAAAGTGGTAACTTTAAATGGAGTAAGAGGTTTTATACAACAGTGAGTTTTACAGATTTCCTTTTTAAATGGTATATCTATCTTTTTTTTAAAAAAAAAAGTATTCAATGTACTGATTGACAAAATAAATCCCTTATATTTAAGGGATGTCTTCAAAGCTATTGGTTTAATGCCTACGGAACAAGAATTTGACATAGACAATCCCAAGAGTCGCAAGTTAGTTAAATACAATACAATATATATATATATATATATATATGTTTCATAAAGTTATTTGATTATTAAGCTATTCCATTCACGAATTTATTTGTTCTATCTTTAATATTATTAGATCCATATTTGATACTTTTTCTAAGCCTGCTGATCTTTCTTTTGACTATCCAACAATTAAAATTCTAAATAATAATGCTGACATTCTTTTACATGGTATGCCCATTCAAACCATAGTAATAGAATCACCTGTAAGAACAAAAGAAATTTCAGAGCGTATTGCTACGCGTACAGAGATGGAGGAAAAGGTCAAAGGATCATATTTACCCGAAGCATTGTTAAAAGAAATTGAAAAGTACGCCTAAGTTTCCATAGCAATTATATACGGATAAGTTTCATTATACTATAATATCTTATTTGAATACATCCAAGAATTAATAGGTTAGCAATAATATTATATTTCTTTTTATCCCATAGTTTTATTAGAGATTTTATGAAAGATCCCCCCAAAAATGAAGATGCTTCGTTTGAACAAATCCAAGGATTGTTTGATCATGTGCGCTGCGAGATCGAATGTCAAGTCGTAGAACTTACCGAAGTCAGTGAAAATCGTATAGATGAAACAATGAATATCGTCGAAAATTATGTTTGTATGGCGCTTTACGATAAGTTCGTATTATTCTTTTTATTTTAAACCATATTTACACAGTGATTGTAACATTTATTAACTCTTAATTTCTATAATTTGGCCTGTATGAATAATTTACACAATAGCATTTTCAGTCCAAAATGGTCAAATGATGTTGCTGATGATGAGGCACTTGGATCAAAAATTGCTGCATTAAATCTTTTAGAATTAGGACTATCAAATCTCGGAGTTGATATTAAGTCTCAGCAACAGCAGGAATTTATTGATCTGGCCATACAAGTTGCAGGTGCAGAATTGCAAAGCTTAGAACAAAAAAAGGCACCATATGAGAAGCTTAATAGCCTCATCCATTGCCACGGAATTGTAGTAGGTTTGTCTAATTAAAAATAATTTCTGTGAATAATTTGAATTAGATAATGAAATTAACTTATTTATATATATAGAGGCACTTGAGAAAAAAATACAACCTCCTCAAGACTCTACTAATATTGATCTTGCAAATTATAAGTCAGCACTTAATCAAAGTTCATATTCGGTATCTAACGACATATCACCTGCGTCTATTCCTTTACCTCCTTCGCCTACGTTATCTAAATCATCTGTTGTGCCTATAACTCCGATTTCGCCAAAATTACCTATGACACCGACTTTACCAACTTCACCAACAGATGAAAAACACAGCACAGGTGATCCTAATGCAGACGCCATATTACCATTATTAATTTTTATTGTGGTTAAATCAAATCCAAAAAAATTGATTTCAAACTTAAGGTAATATTCATTATTATAATTGTTATTTGAATATAGATCAATAATTTGATAATTTGGATTTTTAACATTTTCATAGGTTCATGAGAAGATATCGTGTAAATAATTTGTTGTGTGGAGAGGCAGCTTATTGTCTTACCAATATTGTAAGTCACATATATTATTATCGGGGATTCTTAGCATACCTTTATCGCTCTTTATGAATTCTTTTTAAATTCATAGGAAGCAGCTGTGTTATATTTAGTAAATGAAGATTTTCCGGCTTTAGGACTGTTACCGGATAAACCTTTAAGGTTCGTTATTTGATAACCATAGTTTTAGCTTTGGATACGTAATTTAGTTTATCAAATTTGTTCCTTTTTCTTATAATAAATCCTTTATAATTTTTTGGAATACAAATTTAGTAATACGAATCCTGGTTTGGAGCAAAGAGTTACCCGCAGAGTAGGACAAGACATTGTTGACGTTGCTGACACTGGCTTTAAAGTTATTACAGGTGTTATGGACAGTTCAGTTAAAATGTTTGGAAGGCTTATTGGTTATGAAAACACTTCCATTGGAACGAATTCTCCATCAATCGCGGGAAAAGGTAAAGAAAGCCCAATTATACCAGAAAAGAACGATGTAAATGATAATAAAATGAATTCTGGTATGCCGGAAGAGGGACCATCGAAAGAACTTGCAGAAATAAACGCTGTAAAGTATAACATACGTAGCGAAGAAAATTCATCTTCGAATAACAACCAATATAAAAATTTTCAGTTAGATGAAAATAAATCCTTGTAAGCAAAATTTTATTTTATTTTAGAATTCACTATTTACAATAATTGAATAATGTTGAATTCTATAGAACGGGTCGATTACTTCCTTTTAACGTATTACCACGTTTCAACAGTGACCGTAATCATATAGACGAGGTATAAATTTTTTTTTTTTTTTTTTTTCAAGGAAAAAAATATTAAAGTCTTTGCGTTTGTTATTTGTCATTAGGAGGAAAATAAAAGATCAATGGTGAATGAACCTGTAAATAAGATATCTCCTCCTATTCAAAAATTTTTAGATTGTTCAATTGAAGAATTTCGCGTTAATGATGTACCAGGTACAGATTTTTCTATTTATTTATATTTATTGATCCGTTAAAAAAAAAGTTGTCAAATGTAATTATTTTATATTAGAACTCTTGGAAGATTATAAAAGGTTGGCAAATGCTGTTCGTGATCTCGGATTTTTCTCTTAGATTTAAAATTTTTTTTTTCTTTTATCATGTATAATATATAAAGATATAAATTTAATTTTATATTTAGTCATTTATTCAATTTGTATAATTATACGACTACATTTACTATTTATTTATTAATAATATTATTTTATTTTTGATTAAATAATTTCATACTGAATAAATGACTTTTTTTAAATTCTATACGAATGATTAACTTCCATCATGATTACAATGATTGTTTAAGTAATATAGCATATTCAATAAAAAAAAAAATTAATAGGTTAGTGGTCCGAAAATTCCTTGTATAGTTCCCTAAAAAAAAAAATTATTATTATTAATCCAAAGCTAAATCACGGGGAAAGATAATCAATCAACCGACCTTGCGATTACAAGTCTTCGAATTTCACTTGTCCCTGCACCAATTTCATAAAGTTTGGCATCTCTTAAAATTCTTCCAGTATCATAATCATTTATGTATCCATTACCCCCAAGGCACTGAATAGCATCTAAAGCAACTTCAGTCGCACGCTCAGCAGAATACAATATAACAGCAGCACAATCCTATAGACGAGATATAAAAGTTAATCTCTCCAACTTTATAAAAAAAGTTGGATTATTAGAATTTCAAATACCCTATTAGAAACATGTCCATTATCGCAAGCTCTTGCTACAGAGTAAACATATGATCTAGAAGCATTGAGTTTAGTATACATATCAGCTAATTTCGCTTGAATTAACTGGAAATGACCAATTGGTTGACCGAATTGATACCGAGATTGTACATAAGGAAGAACGATATCGAGTGCTGCTTGCATTAAACTTAAAAATAATTAAAAATGGTAAATAATAATTGAATAATGGAACTTCAAGTTAGTAAAAAGTAGATATTAAAGAATCACCCTAATGGACCACCCGAGAGAACGAGCCTTTCCAAATCCAAACCACTCATAAGAACGTATACCCCTTTATTTTCTTCTCCCAAAACATTTTCAGCTTAAAATATTGAAGAAATATTAAATAACGAAATTATATACCAAAAATATGGTTAAATAATTTTTAAAATAACTACCGGGAACTTCACAATTTTCGAAAATAAGTTCACATGTGTTTGATCCACGCATTCCAAGTTTATCCAGTTTCTGTGCTGTTGAAAAGCCTTGGAACTCCTTCGAATATAAAAGTACAAAAAAAACATGAATTTTTAAAATTAATTACTTGAATATTTAAAAATAATTATACCTTTTCGATTAAAAATGCGGTAATACCACGAGCACCCGCTTCATGATTTGTCTTGGCGTATACAATCAAAACATTTGCATCAGGACCATTGGTAATCCACATCTTATTTCCATTCAAAACATATTTATCACCCTTCTTCTCAGCACGAAGACGCATAGAAACTACATCTGAACCAGATCCTGGTTCTGACATGGCAAGCGCGCCAACATAATCACCGGAAATAAGCTAATCAAAATTAATAAAGATAGTAAAGATATTAAAGGTTAGAAAAGCATACCTATATTATTTATATATTTGTGCATACCTTTGGTAAATATCTTGATTTCTGTTTCTCATTACCATTTCGAACTATTTGGTTAACACACAAATTTGAATGAGCTCCATAGGAAAGAGCAACTGAACCAGATGCTCGCGAAATCTCCTCCATTATAATTGTATGTTCGAGATACCCTTTATTTAATCCTCCATATTCTTCAGGAACGGTTACACCAAGTAATCCCATTTCACCAAACTTCTTCCACATATCCTAAAATAAATGGACGTTTAAATTTTCTAAAGCTCTAAAATAATTTTAAATTGATTAAAGAAAAACTTACTGTTGGGAAAGAATTTTGCCTATCAATTTCAGCTGCCCTTATTTTAAGTTCTTTTTGACAAAATTGGTGAACGGTCTCATGAAGCTAATTAATATTCAAAGTGAAATATGTAACCTCAAAATGAGAGAATATTAAGGACATTAATTCATTAAAAGTTACCTCATTCTGTTCTTCGGTCAACCCAGCTATTTGTGTGTTATATGTACTAACGTAAGTTCGATTTGGAAAAACGGTAATACTTGTTCTCTACATAAAAAAAGAAAAGCAAACTTGTAAATTATTCTATAAGTAAAATAAGTATATCATATATTTACCACAGGTGATTTTTTGAATAATTTTGTGCTGACAGAACGTAACATGGTGTAGAAAAAGAAAAGATAAAGGGTTAAATTATTAAAATATGAAAAGCGGATTTTAATCTCATTGGGTGATCATTTTCGTTTAAAGAAAAAGGGTATTGATTCTTGGATGTTTTAAACTAGGAGACGAAGTCTGATCATATGTCCGATCTCCAAATAATCAATATAAATAATGAACTCTTTTGGCCGGAATTACGGCATTATTGGAGTGACAAGCAACTTAAATTTGTCATAATTTCATTGGATATTTATTTAAATATATAAATCACGCGAAACTCAATTATTTATATTCCTTGCTTCTCGATAAAACTTTCAATGCTTTAATCTGTAATTCACTTTTATTTTTTTTTATTAGCGTGAACCATGAATAATTTATATAAACACGCATTGAAACAAAACCAAAGTATAACGCAGGATTTAGAGAAATTTGAAAATGCCGAGGATGCTTCTGTTGGCTTACAAGGTATATATATAAACATTTATTTCATTTTAAGAATAATCTACAATATAATTTTAAAATGAAAATTCTAATTAATTAGGACAAATATCTGCAAGTCTCATTGCTTTAAAACGAACAATTGATGATTATGATAATCTTGCTAAAAGAGAAATGATTCTTGTTAAGCAAGAAAAAGCTTTTGCGTAAGTTATGAACATTTTTCATGTTTATACAAGTTACACAATTACTTATAATTTAACTTTATTTTATTAACAGTAATGTAAGTAAATTAAGAAATGAATACAATGAATTCAAAAAGCTATTTGAACGGCTAAAACAACGTGAAACTAATAAGGTATCAAGCTTACTTTATTTATTTGGATTTTATTTTTTAAAAAAAAAATTGTTAAATTGATATATTAATTTAATATGAATAGGTTATTCAAAATGATAGATCAGAATTATTAGGGCGAAGACACAATACATCCACAGTATGTATTATGTATTTATTTAAACATCATGATGTTTTATTTAATCAATTCTATATAATTAGAAAATTTTTTGGTTGAAAAAAGCCAGAATATCCTTTTCAACAACATGATTATTCGGGAGAACAACATGCATTACGAGAACATAATTTTATAAATGAGACGGATTCAAAACTTGACGAATTTATAGCACATGGAAGAGAAGTGCTTAACAATATGTATGATCAAAATAATACTTTGAAGGTTAGATTATATTATATATATATATATTTTTTTATAGATTTATATACATGCAGGGTTGATAAAATTGTATACTTGTACTATATTTTACATTGACATTAATGTATTAATTGTACTAACTGTACTAATTTTTGTACTAACCTTGTACTTCCAAACCCTATACATATTGCAAAGATATTTTATTATCTTATTAAAGTTTTTATTTATATATATATTTGTAGAATACTCAAAGGAAGGTTCTTGATGCGGCAAACACGCTTGGATTATCACGAAATGTTATTCAATATATTGAACGACGATCTACTCAAGATATGTGGATTTTTATAGTGGGATGTATCATTACCTTATTAAGTATGTGGGCAATTGTACATTATTTAACGTAATTCATTTTATTTATAATGAGAAATTATAATGTAAGTGATGTTAATGTGAGAAAAGAAAGCGTAGTTTTGAAGAAGACTTCTTTGTAGTATGTTGATTAATAATTTGAATTTTTATTGTGCAAGCAGGTAATAAAATTATTTATTTCAATATTTCGGAAACATTCCGACCTTAATAGTGATACATTTTAAAATTAGATTGGTATTCAATATGTATAAACAAATTTTAGGATGACCATTTAATCAGTCTATTACATCAAATAAATTATTTTCTTTATTTATTTATTAATCCTAATGAAAATTTGTATAGCTTTATTCAAATAGAAATTTAACCATTTTTTAATTGGAATATTTATAAAGACTGAAAATACATATCAATAATCTTAGCAAAATTAAATAAATATTACTAATTAATTTAAAATATTTATTTTTTCACTAAAATACCTATTTTTAATATAGAAAAATGTTTAAGCCTTTAGTTTCATTAATTTTTTTTACTAATGTTTTGATATAATTTTACCATTTTTATAATTATGATATAGTTTATCTTATTCTAAGTTTTATATATTTTTAATAGATTTTAATAAATTTTTATTTTTTTACTATTTAAACAAATTATAAAATCTTTAGATTTTGTCTAACAACCTTAATTTTCTTTATTATTTATTTAAAATAATAATAAAAATAATAAATAATGTATTATATAATTAAATCTATATATAATTATTTTTTTTTTAGTTTAAAAATTATGTAACTATAAATAAAAATAATTATATATAGTAAAATTATATATAATCACTTATAATAGAGACCTACTTAAATCTAAATTTTGATATTTGATCCAACTTAAACTTTAAGCCAAATATTAAAAAATCTGTCTAATTTGATTTAAACTTAAATTTATATATTAAAAAGCCAATTTAATTTGATCTAAATTTAATAATATAATAATTTGAATAAATATAATTGATATATGAAATTTACTATTTAATAATGTTTATTTTTATTTTATAAATACATATAATATTATTGTAAGGATTTTAAAATAAAATCGCTTATTTCTACTTGATATTATGTATTTATAGGTCACCTAAAATCAATATCAATTTTATATTATATAAAAAAACTTCTAAGAACTCTAATTCTTAATTTCTATATCAACTTTTTAGCTATACTTAATAAATCTAATATATCTAATATGTTAGGAATGCTTTCTATATATGTTAGATCAATAATTAACATATTTTTATTATAAATCTAATGAAAAAATAATAAAATAAATTTAATAATCACAATTTTCTTATTATAAGTCTAATAAAAAAAGTCTAATAGTCCTAATTCTCTCATTTAAGTCTAAGGTTGCTTGTTTAAACTCATTTTGAATTTGGCAAAATGTTTAAATTATGATTTCGCTAATTTTTTACTAAGGTTTTGATATAGTTTTACATTTTATTAACTTTGATATACTTTTATCTTTTCCAGAATTTTGCAGATTTTTTAATAAAATTTTAATATAATTTTGCTAAATTTTATCTTTTTATTTAGACGACTTGCAAAACCATTTAGCAGCCTTATTTAAGTCTAACAAAAAAGTTTATTTAAAATTATTTCTATGCTAATTAACTTATTAAATAGCATATATTTTTATTTAAATCTAATGAAAATTTAAGTCTAATAATTGTCTTAAGCCTTTCATCATTAAATTCAATAAAAAATATATATCATAAATAATTTTATCCTATTTTAATTATAATAATTTTATTTAAAAAAATTATAATAATCTTTTATTTAGTTAGATTTAAATTTTTATAATTTTTTCATATTTTTTCATAAATATTATTTCTTATAAAAGAAATTATCCTTAAATAAAAAGATATTAAAAGTAATTTATATTTTATTTTTTATCTAATTATTTTTTTTAAAATAATTATTACAAAGTAGATTTTTGCAAATATCTTCTTTTTATTATTCAATAATATAATAAAATTAGAAGTATTATTTATATATTAATGAAAAATTGTAGTCAATCTAATAGTAAAATGCAATTAATTTAATAATAATTTAAGTAATTAAATTAAACTAATTAAATTGATATAATTTATTTATTATTTAATTACCTTTTATATTTTATTAAAAGAAAGATTATATATTAGGCTAATGATGCTAAATAATCCTAAAGTTCTAATAAAATTGCTAATTTTAGAGAAGATTTTTATTTTTACTGACATTATATATTACTTTTTAATAAAATATTATTAAAAATAAATAATAAAGTGTATTTAGAAATCCAAAATTTTTATTATTAAAATTTTAGACTATATTTTACAAATTAGACTTTAATTTAAATATCTTATTAATCTTAAAACTTATTTTACTTTTAAAATTATTAATAATAATTTTTTTAATAAGAGTTATTTATTATAAATAAACAATTATATTTTTTATAATCAGAAATTACAAAATTATTTGAAACTGTTTTATATCTTTATATTAAACAAAGGATTGGATTTGAGTAGCCTTTTAAAAATAAAATTTTGAAATAATACTATAGGAAATAATGAACATTGTTAGTAAAATAAAATATTTTCATTAAGATGAATTATAATATAATTTGTTATCTTATATCATATATTTCATTTTTTTTTTAAAAATATCAAAAAAAAAATTTTTTTTTTAAGGATAAAATCATATTATATTATTGCTAATCAAAAACATGATTATTATCATTATTATTATGTGATTATTTAAAAAAAAATATTCTTTACTTTCATTTTTTGTCAACTATTTTAAAAACAGAAATTTTTTCAATATTATAATTATACTTAAAAATCACCAAACTAAAAAAAAATTAAAATTAATAATTAAAAAAAGGTTATTTCTGAAGCTTAATTGAGAAAAGACAAGTAAAATACGCCTCCAAATTTCGGGGATATAGCTTTTTTTACTAATACTAATTTATCAAAATAATCGATTTGAATAATCGTAATATTCAAATATCGGAACCCTACTAGAAAAGAAAATAGCCAATAAATTCTTTATAAATATATTATTATATTATGTAAACTTTTTCTAATGCTTAGTTATATGATTTACTTTTTATAAATTTATAGCATGATTTGGAAACAGATGATTCTAATATATTTACAATGAGTTGATTGGATATAAAATATATAACGTTGGTAAGTCTTTTTTTCCTATTAATTAAACAGAATATAGGGAACCAATCTTTCTATAAAAATACAATGTTCTGCTTTAATATGTCGATCTCAGTATAAGAAGTATTAGATCTAATAATGAAATCAATAATAAACATCCGAAAAAATAAAAAAAAAAGTGTATTTAACAAAAAAAAATATTCTTTTGATAAAGTAATAAAAATAAGGACTATTAATGTTTTATTTTAAAATGATCTTTTAGTAATTTAAACAGTGCATAAATAATATAAATCATTACATTTCTACGCATTTAATGAATACTCTCATAATATGTTCCAAACAATTTCCGTAATATCATTCAAAAACGCGATGGGCAATAAACAAATTCATAAAATTTGCCCTTTTAAATTTCTTTTAAAAATAAAATCACCATATCGGAACAATGTTTTTTAAAGAAATTGAATTTCTCCACATGATATTTATTCATGTTAATATCGGTCACGTGAAGTTAGTAAAACATTAGTTACAATCTATTACCATGAACAGTTAATGAATTTTTACCCACGGATTGTATATATATTAATCTATCAATGACACCATTAATGGTATCCGATATCTAAACAAAAAATGATTCGCAATCAATATCTATTTTTCCCATCTGCATCAAAAGCCACATCAACCACAAATGCTTCCTCACTCTTCTCTTTAAAAATCTTATCTACAAATTCATCTTTCCCGTTAAAAACTTTTCGAAAAAATAACGGTTTTATAAAAAAATTTTCTACGATGACAGGATTTTATGACCTTGAAGCTTCCGATTTTAAGAAAGCACCTTTCAGCTTTGCTGAATGGCGAGGAAAAGTTGTATTGCTTGTTAATGTAGCATCAAAATGTGGATTTACCCCACAATATTCGGGACTTGAAAGCCTTTATAATAAATATAAAGGCGAAGGTTTAGTCATTGCCGGTTTTCCGTGTAATCAATTTGGTTCTCAAGAACCAGGCACCGAAGAAGGTAATGTTTTTTTTTTTATTTTTATTTTTATTTTTTTCCAAAGAATAATCTTAACCAATGATTGTTAAATTTTTATAAATTTTTATAAAACCATTAGAAATTGTTCAATTTTGTTCTACAAATTATAATGTTACTTTCCCTATATTTGCAAAAATTGATGTTAACGGTACTAACGCATCATCCGTTTACGAATATTTGAAATCTCAACAATCTGGCGATATCAAATGGAACTTTGAGAAATTCTTGATTGATAAAAACGGCAACGTTATAAAAAGGTTTCCTTCTAATGTTAAGGTTGGTAAAAAAAAAAATTAAAAAATACAAAAAAAAAAGATATATTTAATGCAATCTTTTTAATTTATAATTCGTTTTTTTATTTTTTTTAAAAAATTTCTAGCCTGAAGAAATTGAAAAAGAAATCAATCCCTTGTTGAAATCGAACCTTTAAATTATTTTTAATTATCAGTTTTTTTTTTTTTTTTTTTTTTTATTCATGTAAAACTACTAAGCCACCAATAAATATATGTCGTCATCAAGATTGATTTTATCCCTAATAAAAAAAAATTTTTTTCTTCCTTAAAATTTGTTAATAAATAACGACTTCCGCTACCATGTTTTCCTCAAGCATTTTAAAATCTACCTTGTTAAACCGTTCAAATGTAATACTTCGTTATTCATATGGAGCGGGTAGTCGTAATTTGAATACTCAACAAGTTACCGAAAAAGTTAGTAAGACCGCTAAAGGTGTTCAAGGCACCTTGTCTAAAGTTGCAGGTATTTTATTCGCTTATAGTACGTTTAACGACTTTTAAATTAATAATAACTTAACACCTCATTTATTTAAAGGTTATCAAAGACCAATTGTGTACAATGCAAGGGTACTTAAAGAAATTGCTAAAGAAGTTTATAAAAAAGAAAACCTTGGTCCACCAAACGGTGCCCAATTTTCTGAGGCTTGGGAAAATCTTAAAGCTATTCGATGGCAAAGTATTAAAGATTTAAGTCCAAGAGATTTTATACAAATTGGTATACGAAGTATCGAAGTAGCAGGTTTCTTTGCTTTAGGTGAAATCTTTGGTAAATTTAGTATAGTTGGATATAATGTTTAAATAGAAAAAAAAAATAAAGCATTCCGAATAAGAAATCAAAATTTTATTTTATTTTATTTTATTTAATTCATTCAATAAAACGAGCAAAAGTAGTTTAGTAATTTTTTAAACATTATCGTCCGTCACTATACTCTCGGAATTTTGTGATGTATCTTGCGAAAATTTTTGCTTTTTAATTAAAATAGATATTATTAGAAAAGAAATTTGAGCGCAAAAAAAAAAAAAGAGCGAATTTATTGAGATTTAAATTTTTTTTTTTTTTAACGAACCAATTCTTGACGCATATACATTTCTTTACTTTTATCTAATCTTCGATTTATCATTACACCTGCTCCAACAAAAGAGTATACTAAAGGGAGAACAAATAATTAAGTACTATTTTAACTATTTAAAATATTCATTTTTACGAATTACCTGCAATACCAGCCAATGCTATAACTAAAGTTCTATGAGCAAAATCTGAAGCTCTATTTCCAAGAGACATTATTATTGAGTATGATTGATCAGGAAAAAAAAAAAACACATTTATGGCTGGAAAGTATTTCACGTGTACGAAAAAAATTAAAAAAGCCTTATCAGCCACATTTTATTAGTGTAGCATCATGTAAATTTTAACTAAACTAGGCGGATTTTATTGAACAAAAATCACGTGACAAACTTTCATCTGGTTACATAAATGCACATCGCGCTCAAACGCGGTTACAAAACATTTTTATTAATAAATACAATTTAAAAGTGAAACGGAACATTAATTGACACTCATGGGTTTTTTACCAACCATTAAGTACATTGGGGTGAAAATTCCTAATCTACCGCCTTCAACTAAACAATCACCGGCAGTTTCAAGAACACGTTGCGTTTGTAAAGAACCTGTTGGTGCTATACCAAATGTTTCTAATCCTCCCACCTAAGTGATTGAAGTAATATATCAAAAAGATATATTAAAAAGAGAGATATATATATGTATTAAAATTATAAAAATTAAATATTTACCAAGGCCCTAGTACAAAATTTGCCAAGATGTGTCATTCGGAAAACGGTAAAGAAATCCCAAATACATTGAGCCTTTCCCATATCTCCTTCTAATGGATAATACCAAGTAATTTGATCATCATTCACAGCTAAATCTTCAGCAGAAATAACTTCAAATCCAGCATTTTTCAAAGCTTGTAATGCCTCTGAAGTTTTAAACAATTCGGGAATTCCATCAGCGTACTAAACGAACAAATGATGAGCGTCACGTGTTATATACAAAACAACACAATGGGAATATTAAAAATTTTTAAATTACCTCAATTCCACGAACAATTCTTCTATGATCAGCATTAGTTGGATCATACTTATCAGTCACACACCATTCATAAAAAGCAAAGGTACCTCCGGGTTTTAAAACGCGAAATACTTGGCCATAAACTCCTTCCAACTTTGGAGCATGACATGTTGCTTCAATGGCATATACTGCATCAAAAGAATTATCTTCGAATGGCATTTTCATGAAATCACCCTTGATAAAATTCGTTTTATTTTCTAACCCTATATTAACTGCTGATCTCATTGCACGACAAATTTGATAATCATTATTATTTAAACCAGTAATATGGGCTCCGGTGAATTGACAAATTTCACGCGCAGGTCCACCTTTTTATGGGTGAAAAAATGGTTAGAAAAATAAAATAAATAACAATTCCCTTTTTTTTTTAAAACGATATTTACCAACACCACAACCAACATCCAAAACTTTCATTCCTGGCTTAATATTTAATTGCATGGCCAAATAATGCTCATGACGCGCAATGGCCTGATAAAAGTTTTCTCGGGGATAAAATCGGCAGAAATGAAAGCTTTCACCCCAACCATACTATGAATTGATGAATGTAAAAAACTTTAACCACTTTACCATAACATTGCTTTTATTATTAATTTTGTTAAATTTCTTTTCATAGAATACCTCATAAAAATCAGTGGCAATGTTGTAATAAGAATTGGTCATATTAGTATAATTAGAGCGTCTGGCTTCTTTTTCTTCTTCACTTTCTGACATGGGGTCCTTACCGACCCAGTATCTCATATAATTATTAACAACATTTTCAAAGGCTTCTTTGTCCTTTGAAGTAATTTTCGCGAGCAAACCACCACGTTCAGCTTCATGCTTATGTAAAGTCTTCGAGAATGCTAAATCTTCTTCAAAGGTTTGTGACATTTTGTTGTTAGATAATGGAAATGAGATTTTTTAAGAAATGGACCCAAAAAAGGAGGATTCATCCATAAATATTATTTATTTGTATTTATACATGTTTATTATACAAGAAATTTTTTTTTTTTTTTTTTTTTTTGTTGGGAAGAACAACATATTAAGGGGAAAATAATTCCATACTACAGTTAATTCTGATTATCTGTGTACTATTTTTCATCTGTTGGTGTAACATCACATTTTGTGTCACCTCGTCATATACCTTATTAGTATGAACTAAGCGATTTTACTGCCTTTTGCAAAAAATTGATATCTTCGATTTCTTATTGAAAGTGAACACAACGATAAAAACATACGATCGTAAAATTGCTATTCCGACGTGAATATTATTTTTAGTACAATCACGTGTCAAAATACGAGTATGTTGAATATCATTTAGTTACGAAAAATAGTGATCCTAGTTGAGAATGGTTAGAAAAAGTTTTTTGATCAATAATTCAGCACGAAAAAAGATGCTATGTTATTTTAAGTTTTGATAGGCCGATAATATTGAAACTTGTTTTAATTGTAGATCTTTTTGGTGACTAATAAAAATTCTCGAATTAAAAAAAAAAAAATGATTTTCTTTAATTCAAAATCGAAATAATAATTATAATCTTCTAATAATTTAATGGAATAAAGTATAAGGCTTGTCCTAAACGAATAATAAATATAAAAGAAATAGTATTTATATCCAATTAAATATACCAATAAAGATTATGCAGAAAGTTAATATCAATTCATGTGCCGATCAAAATTTCTTTATAAAATGGCTTCTCATTCTTTCAACCTAAAATCCTTATCAATAGAGGTTTCAACGATTCCTATGACGAATTCCTAATATAGTATTTTTTTCATATGATTGATAACTTGTTAAAAAAATTCACACTAGTATTTGCTTTATCGAGATTTTTGTGCAATCTCTTTCACTTCGTTCACCATTGTTAAGGGACCAATCACGAACGACTCAAATTTCGAGCGGGACATTTTTGTGTCACCTAGAATAGACTTTATACAGACTAGAATCTGCGGTGTTCAATTTTAAAAATGCCTGCTTTATACGATAAATTTTGTTCAATTTTTTAAAATATGCGATGTTTTTTATTTTTTCATGCTTTCCTGATTTTAAATGTGCATCTAAATGTAGATTTTTTTTTATGATCTAAAACCATCAACATAAAAATTTTTTATATTCTGGGTTCAAATCTACGCTCGGTTGCTGAAACCATTCTTTTAAGAAAAAAGATCGATCATTGATTTGCTTATCTACACTAAAATATGTAATAGCATATGCTTCTGTGAAAAACTTAAATTTCTGCGCATATATGCTACCACAGATTTATGGTTACTCTATACGGACCATTTAGACTATGCTTTATCTAGACTTTTGTGCAAATTGTAAACGCCAATCAGCATCGACTCAATTATTGAGCGGACAAACAGCTTAGTCCGGAGCGTAGCGAAGGACTATATAATTTTAATTACATCAATTCCACGAATAATTCTTCTATGATCAGTATTAGTTGGATCGTACTTATCAGTCACACACCATTCATAAAAAGCAAAGGTACCTCCGGGTTTTAAAACGCGAAATACTTGGACATAAACTCCTTCCAACTTTTGGAGCATGACATGTTGCTTCAATGGCATATACTGCATCTAAAGAATTATCTTCGAATGGCATTTCCATGAATTCACCCTTGATAAAAATTTTGTTTTATTTTCTAACCCCATATTAACTGCTGATTTAATTGCACGACAAATTTGATAATAATATATTATTTAAACCAGTAATATGGGCTCCGGTGAATTGACAAATTTCAAGCGCAGGTCCACCTTTTTATGGGTGAAAAAATGGTTAGAACAATAAAAAAAATAACAATTCCTTTTTTTTTAAACCGATATTTACCAACACCACGACCAACATCCAAAACTTTCATTCCTGGTTTAATATTTAATTGCATGGCCAAATAATGCAATGGCCTGATAAAAGTTTTCTCTGGGATAAAATCGGCAGAAATGAAAGCTTTCACCCAACCATTTTATGAATTGATGAATGTAAAAAAACTTTAACCAATTTACCATAACATTGCTTTTATTATTAATTTTGTTAAATTTCTTTTCATAGAATACCTCATAAAAATCAGTGGCAATGTTGCAATAAGAATTAGTATAATAAGAGCTGGCTTCTTTTTCTTCTTCACTGTCCGACATATATAATTATTAACAACAATTTTCGCGAGTAAATCACCACGTTCTAGATAATGGTATATTATACACAATTTTTTTTTTTTTTTGTTGGGAAGAACAACATCATATTAAGGGGAAAAATAAAATTCCCATATTGACAGTTTATTCCGATTATCTGCGAACTATTTTCATCTGTAGTGTAACATGTTAAGTTTATCACATTTTGTGTCACGCGTCATATACCTTATTAGTATAAAAAAAGGAAAAAAAAAAAAAAAAAAAAAAAAAAAAAGAAAAAAGAAAAAAGATTAGAATATTTTTTGAATTCAAAAGTAAATTGACAAAATGGTTGAGTATAAAGAATTATTGTAAATTTTTTTTTTTGCTTCTTTTTGTTTACAATGTTTCGCGTTCGAAACTGATCGACTTTATAGACTAGTGTAGGAACTTCCTCACAAAAAAAAGTTGTGACAAAAGATGAATGGGTTAAGAAATTATCGAATGTTAAAATCGACAAAAAGTAAGTTTTACAAATCTTATATTTAATTCATCATAATATTTCATGATTTACATTGATAAACAAACATTTACTTTTTATAGTGATCTTAATAAACTCATAATGAATTATTTCGTAATTGAAGGGTATAAGGACGCAGCTGAAACATTTAGTCAAGAGAGCGGGTTGTCACCGAGCATTGATGTTGATTCCATTCAAGATCGTATGAATATTCGGAATGCCATACAAAATGGGAATGTTGAAGAGGCAATTGAACGTGTAAATGATTTAAATCCAGAGGTAAAAAAATTTTTTTATTTCTTAGGTTCATGATTAAGAAAACAATGATTAGAAAGTGTTCATGCACCACTCTCAGACTTCTTTTGGAGTCAATGTTGATATTCATACACCATTCAGTCTTCAATATGAGTTTTATTAATACATAATTTAGTCAAATATTTAAGTATCAAGTTACAAGATTATTATTATTAATTTTTTTTTTGTTTTGTCCCAATTGTGAAAATTAGATATTGGATACAAATCCAAAATTATATTTTCATCTCCAACAACAACGATTGATAGAATATATCCGGGAAGGGAAAATAGCGGAAGCTTTAGAATTTGCTCAAGATGAGTTGGCACCTCGTGGAGAAGAAAATGTAATCAATTCATTTTATCTTTGATTAAACTTTTGGATGTACATTTTTTTTTTTTTTTTAATAAAAAGTAAATTCATTAATAATATATTTATATTGGTTTTTATAAAAGCCTGAATTTTTGGAAGAATTGGAACGTACAATGGCTTTATTGGCATTTGATGATACGAACGTTTCTCCGGTTGGTGACTTACTTCATCCTTCGCAGCGTCAACGTACAGCAAGCGAATTAAATTCTGCAATCCTAATTTCACAAAGTCAAGAAAAAGATCCGAAATTACCAAATATGATAAAAATGTTGGTTTGGGCTCAAGATGAATTGGAAGAAGAACTTTCATTTCCAAAAGTGAATAATCTTATTACCGCAGAATTGGTTGAAGGCAACAAAACCACAGCAAATTCGGATAGCAATTTTTTGTCGAAATAATGGGAAAGAATTTGAAAATAAGAGGACTATTCTTTTCCTTCCTTTCTTTTTTCTTCCTTTGCTTTATTTATTTTATAAGCTTTATAGTTAATTATGTAATAAGGTAGCCTTGTCAAATATATTATATATGATAGAGTTACCGAATACGACACGTATTAACTCGGACTGGATCATTTCGTAATTTTTTCGTAAAATCTGAAGGTGTTCGCATTGGGGAATTCCAAAAAAAAATATTCTTACTGGAAATTTATAAAATTGAAAATATGGGTTCGATTCAAGGGTAATATTTTTATTCATAATAGTAATATTAATGATTAATTTGAGCCATTATACGCAAATTATTTTATTACCCTTTTTGCAATAATATAACTAGAATTATTATAATTGAACTAAATAATAAATTGTAAAAAAATTAATTACTAATCCCATTTAATTACGTCCGGGTGTATTTTATAAGCTTCATACGCTTCGCGGTTGAAAAAAGAAATCTCTGTTTCATTTTCTTTTAGTTTCATTTTTTTTTAATATTTTTAAGAAAAAAAAAAAGGAATAAAAAAAAAATTAACAAACTTACTACTTAAAATTAACGAAGAATATAAATGTGAAAGATCGATCATACCGATACCACATGAAATCAAGGTTGCATCTTCATTTAAAAAAATCGAATTTGTGTCATCATCAATGTTTATCGCCAAGTTTTGTGTCTAATAATGGAGAAATTAATCTATCGTTTGAAAAAAAAAAAAAATTATTTTTTTAAAAAATTACTTTAGTTCCATGCGCTTTTGTGTAAAGTTTTAGCGTGTCTTTTTCATGAAGAAATGATTAACATAGTTAACGCTCATTTAGTATGAGTAAAACATTAATTAGATTATAAAAATCAAAAATTCACCATAATTCACATTACGAAAAGCCTTTAATCCAGATGTAGTTTTTATCCCTATTAATAAAGAAATCATCGATTATTATAAATTCGAAAAAAAAAAAAAAAAAAAAAAAAAAAAAGAGTAATAAATTAAATACTTTCTCGTACGAGTTCCTTTAGCTCTTTGATAGTAGTTGTTTCTAAATTTACATGCTGTAAAACAAGATTCTTGATTGTACGATATTCAAAATTTTTTATGATACGAATGGTTATCGTTGAAGAAGTCGTTGGGTTAAGTGTGTTGGTTAACGCGTCGCTCATTATCTTTATAAATTTTTTTGTATTGAATGAGAAATGTTTCACTTTTTTTTGTTCGGATAATTTCAAAGGGTTAGATCGTCGAATCAATTGGCTCGGATTTCATCTTACGAAATCTTGGCATGCTAAAATATTTATGATTTTTTTGAATTTCATTCGAACTTTCACACCTGAACGTATTATTATTGCACAAACTACACGTCTTACAGCTCGTTTGTTGAACACTTATACTTCCATATTAAGGCCAAAGACAATGGCTAACGATAAAGACGCGTTTGAAGTAAAAGCTGTTAATACAACCGAAAGATTAGCAAAGCTTAGATCTTTGTTCCAAGGAGGAGATTATGATATAACTGCGTAGTAAGTACAGATACATTTTAACATTTTCTTTCAATACATTTTGAATTTAAATTTTTTTTTTTAATACATTGCTTTTTTTCAAGTGTAATTCCTTCAGAAGACGCTCACCAGGTAATAATTTTAAACGGTTCTCATTAATTCTATAAATTTTTTTTTTTTTTTTTTTGATTCTTTAAAATTTAATTATTTTAAAGGCGCGCGCCTATTGTCAAGTAATAATTTTTTCGATTATTAATTATTTTTATTCAGAGTGAATATACAGCGAGTTGTGATGCTCGAAGGGCATTTATTTCCGGTTTCACGGGCTCTGCTGGTTTGTTCAAATTCATCAAAATTCGTTGTATTATTTTTTTTAAACGAGCAATTAACCCTCAAATATAATTGCAACAGGTTTGGCAGTTGTATCAACAAAGGATGCTGCGCTTTTTACAGATGGTCGATATTTTTTGCAGGCCAGTAAGCAACTTGACCACAATTGGACATTGATGAAACAAGGTTTACCTGATGTTCCAACTTGGCAAGAATATTTAGTACAAGTAGTTTATCAATTTATTTCTCTCCTCAATTCGGTCGATACCAGAGATAATACAAAGTATAAATAATTATTTATTTATTTTTTAACCCATATTTGACAGGATCTTCCTAAAGGTTCGAAAATCGGAATCGATCCAACGTTGATTATGGCGAGTGAGTAGCATTTCACTTTTTTATGCAAGTAAATTTTGTAATTAATTATATAAATGTGATCCTATTACAAATATTGTCTAGACGATGCGAAAGCTTTAAAAGAATCGCTTGGAAAAATTGGGTCATCGTTAGTCTCTATTGAAAATAATTTAGTCGATTTGGTATGGGGAGATGCTAGACCATCTCGTCCATGTAATCCGGTAATCGTTTTACCATTGAAATATGCTGGTAAGAACGCGTTATAATATGAAGCAAAATATTTTATTGTAAAATGTACTTACAGAATAATTTGTTATATTTATAGGACGCTCTCATACCGATAAAATCGCGAAACTTCGAGAAGAGCTTGCCAAAGAAAATTATTATGGTTTTGTTGTATCCGCTCTAGATGAGATTGCTTGTTTGTAGATTATTTCTCTGTATTTTATACCCCTTCCTAAAAATTGGAGCGAATTGTAACGAACATTATCTATTGTGAAATTAAGGGCTTTTTAACCTTCGTGGTTCTGACGTTCAATATAATCCCGTTTTTTTTGCTTATGCTCTTATCACCAAAAACGATATTGTACTTTATATCGACGAGAATAAGTTATCCGATGAAATCAAGGATCATTTGGGATCCAGTATTCGATTTCGTCCTTATTATTCTGTTTTCGAAGATCTACGTAATTTACAAGACAAATTTAAGAGCGATAATCAGGTTTACTAAATTATAGATTTCTTAATGAGTTTTACTACATTCAAACTTCGAGCTTAATATATTATTTTATATGTTATTGCATATGCATAGAAACTTCTTATAAGTACCCGTACAAGTTTTGCTCTGGCATTGGCTGCTGGCGAAGTGGGTATTTTGTAAAAATGATTACATCGAGAATTTATAATTAAAAATGGGATGATTTTATAGGAAAATATAGAAACGACTCGTTCTCCTATCCTGGATGCAAAAGCAATTAAAAATGAAGTGGAATTAGAGGGCATAAGGAAATGTCATCTCAGAGATGCTGCAGCAGTGGTATTTATTATATTTATCGAAGTTATTTCTTTGTTTTATAATTAATTTAATTTATTTATTTATATATATATATTTTAAGATTAATTATTTCGCATGGCTTGAAGAACAATTTGCCGCCGGAAAGAAATTAAGTGAAATCGATGGAGCAGATCGTTTGGAGAAATTTAGAGGGTATGAAAAGTTTATTGATAATTAAATTCAAAAATACAAACATTAATATTGTTAAAGATTATTAACAATAGATTTACAATAATAGAGAACAAGAAGATTTTGTTGGTTTATCCTTTGATACTATTTCGGCATCAGGACCTAATGGAGCCATTATACATTATAAACCAGAACCAGAAACATGTGCTAAAATTGATCCAAATTTACTTTACCTATGTGATTCTGGCGGTCAATACAAGTAATTTTTTAAACACCTTCTTCACACCTTTTTACTACATATATGTATATGTATATATACTTGACTTATTAAATAATTTAGAAATGGTACTACTGATGTAACGCGTACCATACATTTTGGCACACCAACTGCGCAAGAGAAGCGCGCATTCACACGAGTCCTCCAAGGGCATATTGCGATCGACCGTGCAATATTTCCGAAAGGCACTACAGGTAAAGCCAGAATATGGATCCAAATACTTTGCAATCATTTGTGTCTCGCCATTTCTCTTCATTTTTTTTTTTTTTTTTTTAATTAAATAAAATATCAGGATATTTGTTGGATGTTTTTGCAAGAGCACCGCTCTGGAGAGACGGTTTGGATTTTCGTCACGGTACAGGGCATGGTGTTGGATGTTATTTGAATGTACACGAGGGTAAAGATTTTTTTTCGTTTAATAATTATATAACATATATTATAAATACGAGAACAAAGGAATAATTATTTATTTTGGATTGATTAGGTCCCCATGGAATTGGATCCCGAATTACATTCAATGAGGTACCCCTTCAAGCAGGTATGACAGTAACTAATGAGCCAGGGTATTATGAGGATGGCAAGTTTGGTATTCGAATTGAAACTCTCGTATTTGTTCGAGAGGTGGAAACACCACATAATTTTGATGATCGTGGATTTTTGGGATTTGAACATATTACTTTGGTTCCTATTCAGACAAAACTTATTGATGCCTCTCTTTTGGATCCTATTGAACACAAATGGATTAATGATTATAATGCTGAATGTCTTCAAAAAGTATCACCTTTCTTAGAACAAAATAGTCCAGGACTTCGATGGTTAGAAAGAGAAGCTTCTGCTTTTAAATGAATTTGTTTCATACCATAATATCGTGGGCTTTAATTTTCAAGTTTTATATGAGTCAATATATGTACATATATATCTTACATTATTTAAAAATTTGATATAATATATATATTATGCATTATTTAATCTATCGATTTCATGAATGACCATTTTAATGTCAAATTGATTGTTAACTGTAAGAACGTTTTATTCTCAGAGTCGATGATTTTGATACCAATAAAAAGCTTTATCTAAAAAAGCTTTATCTAAATCTTGATCAGTTCCTGTTATTTCCATAATAAATACCGAGATTAAGTTGTCCACAAATATTTTTTTATTTCTACCGGTTTTTTTGTCTTCATCCAATCAATTTTTCAAAATTTTGGGAATTTTTACGAGAAATAAATATATTTATTAAGAAATTTTGAATTACCTGAATTACCTGAGAGAAATAACAAGTATATTAACTGTCAGATGAACCCGATGATGATGATGATGACGAATCGGATGACGAATCTGAATCTGATGAGCTACTACTATCCTCTCGTTTACGTTTTGCCGCCAATATTTGTTTTTGTGCATTCTAATTGTGGAAAAGTAAAGAGTTTATTTATTTACTAATAATAATAATAAAAATATATATATATGTCGTATCAATGTTCCTTACCGCTAAATACTCTCTTAACCCTTCAGTTAATTGACCTAATCCAATACTTGTAAAATAGTTGATTGCAAATCGTATATTCCTTGGATGATCCTTTGGAAAAAGACCTTGGAAATATATGCTCATTGTATCGTCATTTAACCTCATTTTAAGTTTCGGTATACCTAAAGTACCACTAAGTTCTTCAAATAATATCTTAACAAAAATTCGAGAACTTGATGTAGTATCATCTTCTGTCAATTTAATCACACTAAAAACTTCCCAAGAAATAGCATCTGATGCTAAAAGGTGTCCAAAATATTTTGATACGTTTCTTAATCGATTTGTTTCATACCGATGAATCGTTTCGTAATATTGAACAAAGCATTGCTCAAAAGCTTTGGCCCAAACAGAATTTATCTTTGCAAGTCGTTCTCCTATGAGACCGAAAAATTTTTCATAAGTACGTTCTTGAGAACAACATTCAATTATCATGTTGCAAAGTTCCGTCTATAATTATTAATGAAAATTAGGTAAAATAGCAAATGACTTCAAAACATATAGGTGATAAATAAAAGATCATACTTCTTGTCCTTCTTGAATATTTAGTTTCATTAGTTTGTGACAACATTCTTCAAAGTCAAGACTTGATTTGATAGTCAAGTATATCGTCTTTCGCAACGTTATCAAATTGGTATTTGTTTGATCGTGAATTTCCATTTTCTTGGCCAATTCTTCTTCATCCTCATCTTCTTCGTTATCATCACTGTCTTCAGAACCTGATTCTTCACCACTTTCTTCAGAATCTTCCCCCAATATTTGTGACTTTATTTCCTTGTATTTTTCCTCACTTTCTAAATAATCTGGATCAAAGTTGAAGACACCTGTATCATGAAAATTATAATTAGCATATCGAAAAAAAAAAAAATTTCAAAAAAAAAGATTTAAAAGATAAAATAAACTATATATATACCAAGGGTTTCTTCAACATCTAATTCATCATCTATTGATATGTGATGAGTAATTTGATCCTCTTCCTTGACCAAATCTAATTCTGAAGGAATTGGTGGATTATCTTTAAATTTATCCTTCCTTACTTGGAACAGCACCTCGATCATATATTGAACTCTTTTTTCTACATTTGCTTCATGTAGAATAGCCCTAAATCGATCAAAGACATCATTATTCGCCTTTGGTGAGACATCAGCTAAGTGAGCACCACATTCACGCATAAACCCAACGGCAACTTCTACCGAATCACTAGTAGGGTGTTCAAGTAACAGAACTAGGACTTGTAATGCGACGATTTCGTGAGATACCAGATGGTTACATAAATGTGCAATAAAAGATGTTGTGGCTAAACAAGTCGTCTACATTCGGATTATTAAAAAGTTAATTTCAAATCGTAAAAATGTCTCAAAAAAAAATAATAATAAAATAAAACCTTATCATTACGCCTATATGCTTTACGAAATTGAACAATTAATCTAGTAAGCACTAATTCGCCAATTTGTGGTAACTTAGTATTGATAATAGCCACTAACGCGGCATAAACAGGTGTAAACGGTAGGGATGCCGATTGTGCTTTCATGATCGATCTAGCAAAAAGACCTCTACCACGAATTAGATTTTCATTAAACAGCTCAAAAACAATGTTCTTTATATTTGAAGTGTTGACCTAAGATTGAGATTTGATTAATTTAATAAATCAATTAGATCAAAAGACAAAAGATTAAAATACCTTATTGATGAGCCCATTAATACTTTTTTTCAGAGCTTCCCATGTGATTCTTTGATATTCTTTACTAGATTTATCAGTTATTGTCTGTTGCATCTGCCGTAACCGAGCAGGTGGAATGTACACACCACCTGCTCTCGTATTAATAAGTACTTTTTGTTCGGATTCTATGAACGACATCTTGTATTATGTTATTTTTGTAAAAGAAAAAATAAGCAAGAATAGAAATAAAGATCAGGTGTAATAATTTTTCTGAGATTAAATAAAGGGCTTGCTTTGTGTTACACTAAGAAAAATGACCCCACAAAAATTTTGTGATAACGTGATTTAAACAAGTGAATTCTATTCGTCGCGTACTATATTTCACGTGTCTTGCGTCACATCCATAAAAACGCATATTCTACTTCAAACCGTAATATAAATTTTAAAATTTTTATATATCGCAATATTGATTAAACGGAACTTTATTATATTTACGATATCTATTAAAAATAGCTATATTTTTGCGTCAAATCTATTACATTTGATTCAAATCCAATAAATCGTCATTGTCATTTTCATCGCCACTTTCATTATTATCATCTTTATTTTTACATACCTTTATTTTTTTGAATTCATCGTATAACAAAGATTTCCATAACATAAACCAACTTTTTAACATGATTATTACGTAATCGATTTTGGATTTTGCAATAGATTTTTCCTGACCAAACAATTTGTTAGAAATGTTATAAATTCAGCATTTCTAAATCTGTATTTCTATTTTTTTCTAAAAATATGAATCTAATAAATAAGCGGCCATCATAATAGGATGATATGCATGCTTTCAAAAAATTTACCAAATTGTTCTATTAATTTGATAATATGAATAAATTATTAGGAAAATAGATATATCTGATTCAAAAGACTTTAATACTATAATCATAGCTTTTAAGATTTTAATATCAAAAATCTACTATCAAAGGCTTTATCTATAATTATTTAAGAGTAATTCTTGATTTTTGAAATGATTGAAAAACAGATAAAAATATGTATCCTATCATGTAAATATTAGTAAAACTAATGTAATTTTCTTGTTAGATTTTTAAATTAAATATACTTTAATTGTTACTTGTATAATATTTAAAATAATTTACTATTGATTTTACATTATTAACTATAGCTTTAATTTATCAAATAATAAAAAATTTATAATTAAAAAATTAAAAATATGAGTTACATTTAAAAAAAATAATATTAAAAGATTTTTTTTAATATTTCTTTATGTAACTTTATTATATTAGTTGTTTGTAAAATTCCTAAAAATTTTTGAAAATACTAATTTTATTCATTTATTAAATTATTTGATTTACAATTCATTGCTATATGAGATTTTTATCTGAAAAAATTACATTAAAAAAAACAGTTTTGAAATATAAATAATAAAATTATGTATTATGTCTCTATAATATTAAATAAATCATCAAAAACTATATAAAAAAGTTATTATTTATAAAATTTTATTTATTTACTTATATTTTTTTATATCTTTTTAAACTTTATCTAATAATTTAATAGCAACTATTTTTTTATTTAAAAGCTTAAAAAATAATTAAAGTTATTTAAAAAATTAGAAATAAATAAATTATTAAGTAATTTAGCTAAATATAATACATAATATCACTGGATTCATTTTTGGTTATCTTAACGTCTAAGTCAAAAGGTTGCAGCAGTTGATTTTACATGTTGAAGTTTCTAACCTTAGGATTTTCCCTAAGTTTTATAAGTATCCTTTATACTTGAATCAACTCAGCAATTTATTATGTCTTAAAATTTAAGATATATTAGTCAAACTTGTAATGACAAATTCAATAGCAAGTTAGTTTCTTAAAACTAATTAAAACTTCTACAAGATTTTTACTCTAAAATTAATAAACTTAACATAAAATTTATCATATATATAATAAAAGATTTCTATTTATTAAATTTATAAAAGAAGAATATTATTATTATTATAATAATAAAAACTATTAATAAAGTTTTCTACAGATAATAACATAAATCTTAATAATATTTCTGAAGATTTAACAGAGATAGAAAAATATAATTGACTAAATATTTCTTATTATTTTAGTATATTTTTTTTGTAATAATTAATATATATATTATGATAATATTATTAATTTTTACAAGACATATTAAAGTTTGTAATATATTTCCTTCAAAATTCATTATTACTTAATCTTTAAGTGGTTTAGCATTCAGAAATTTCAAAGTTTAAAGTATTAAAGTTACCTATATATTTTGCTGATTAAAAAAAACATCCATTATTATGCTAACATTATAATAGATATTTTATTAATTATTATTCCCAAAATGATATGATCATTTATATTATCAATTTATTTATAAAAAAAATAATAAAAAAATTAATACTTTAAATTAGTTTAATTATATTTATAACTAAAATATGTATACATTATATTATCATAATATTTATGTGTTACTTATATAATATTTTTTTTATTATTTAATTTTTATAATATCTAATATTTGTATTTATTCATCAATCAAATTTTTTATATCATAAAATATCTTTTTAAATTTAAAATACACTTTATTATAATTGTATTTTTGATTTAAACTAAATTAAAATTCATTAATTAAAGATAATTTATTATTAAAAATTGTAAGTATATATAATTATAAATAATAATTTAAAAATAATGTCATTTGAAATAATAATAAGTTTAGTTATAAGTATAGTAGTTGGTAAAGTTAATATATTAATAGATATAATGGGAGATATAATAATAGATATAATAGATATAGTAGTAAATATAGTTTAACTATTATTATTAATTAATATATCTAAATAGATTAAAAAAATTTCTTTAGTAATACTTTTATTTATCTATTATTATAAATAAGTTTATAGATATCAAATAAAAATTAGTTTTATAAAATAACTTATAATTTCTTATATTTAAAATTATAATCTTATTAGATTAAATCATAAATACTATTTTGAATATAATATAATTATTTTTATTTGTATTCTTTTTCTTAAACAAATTATCTTCTCTAATAATATAAGATTTTTTCTTCTTTTTAAACGTAATGTTTCCTTTTTTTTTCAGAAGTTGACGAATAATTTTCATTATCAGAAGTCTAAAAATTTATAAATAAATAATTAAATATTAAACAGTTCTTTATTTTTAATAAATATTTTTCAATTAAATTTATTTTTTTATTTTTAGAATTTTTAATTATTACTATTACTATCATTTATTTATTAACTGCAGTAATTTTTTATAATTATTGATAAATTCTTTAAAATTAAACTCATTTTCTAATTCACTTGAGAAATCATATATTCAATGCTTTATATAATATATTGTGCTTAATATTTTTATTTTAAAATGCTTTTTGAATAAAAGTATTGATTTTTTTTACAATATTGATATATTTGATTAGTTGAATAGTTAAAGTTTTAAAAAAGATTTCTTACTTTTATTTTAATATTTATATATAGCTTAATTTTATAAATATCATATTTTTCAATTTTTTAACTTCAAAAAAATTCAGAAAATTTAATATTAACAATAATTTTAGATTTATTTTTCATTTTTTTTAGTCAACTTATCTTTACTTTTAATTATTAAAACTTACTATTATAATTAAAATAAAAAATAAAAGAAAAAGTCTTATTGAAGTTTAAAATTTGCAAAAAGAAAGTTATTTACTATTGTTAAATTTTTGTTTAAAATATATATGCATAAATAAATTTATTAAAAAAAATTATAATAAAGCAAACATTTTTAATATGTGAAACAAATATCAGAAAGATCATTTTTTGATAATATATACTATGCTATTTTATAATGATTATATAAAGATGTGATTGTTATAAAGGTATAAAATTTTAATTATATTAATTTTAGGCAGAATTATAAATTTTATAATTTATAAAATCATGTGATATGATGATCATTTCCATCTTTAGTGATAGAGTTCACAAAAAATCAAAATTGACTAAATTTTCTTTACAAGATATGTGTAATGTAAATTATATAAAAGGAAATTTGTATAACAATCATATGTATGCAATAGTAATTCTGGTTAAAATTATGTTCTGACCAAATTATATTTATTATAAAGAGGTATTATTATATAAAATGATCGATATGGCGTAGTTACAATACAAATAATATCACATGACTACATAAAATCACGTGAATATGGTCAAATGTTGATATTATATAACTGTTAACGTGATGACTTAAAAATCGCGTGATATATTACAGATGTATATAAATTGCGATCAACAAATCCTGAATACTCTAATCTGTAAAAAAAAAACTTTTCTCCAAACGATGAAATGTCTGACTTACAAGGTATTTTCAAACTTTTTTGAATCTAGTAATTTCTTTTCGTAGAACTTTATTACCTTTCCTTTATGGGATGTTACCTTTCCCTTCATAAGATATTACCACTTCTTCTTTGCAGAAAGGCTTAAAGTGTTATCACATTAACATCTCATTCGTGAGATACGCATACCTTCTGTTTTGGGTTACATCTACTCTTCTTACGTACTGGAAAAGTGAAGTATACCCTCCTTGTGTTGAAGTGAATCTTCCTTTTCACTTTCCTGAGAGGATCATTAGATAGTTTAGAAAGTCAAAAAGTTCATTCATACTTAGTACTCTTCTAATTGTGAAAGTACTAACTTCATTTTCTTTTTAGTTTTACCGCTACATATAAGAAGTATAATTGTTGTAAAAAGCCAGAATATTCTGTTATGTGTAGTAACGATATATAAGATTAACTGAGGAACAACTTGAAATATAGTTAAAAAGCGTGACCACCAATCCATTCTAATATCGAAAAAGAAAAAAAAATAAAATAAAAGAATTTTATATGATTTCTTTTTATTAATTTTATAAAATATCAGAAAAACCATTTTTTTCCTTCTCATTAAAATTTCATATAATCGACAAACCCGTTCAGAGGCAAATAATAAGCATACAGAAAAGAACGCTAAAAAGCTTATGCTACTTACTTAACCTCTATTTGTAAAGGATCAGAAACACTAACCTCTATTTGTAAGGGATCAGATAATTTTTTGACAGTTTATACTAACTGAAAAATTCAGTTTTGGTTAGTTTGAAAATAAAATATGGTTTAACCCTTTCTACCATTTTTATAGTTTCTTCCATTTTGTATGCATAATTTTATATGAATTTATGCATAATTTCATGCGTAAAGCTTCTTACTTCATACTTTATGCTTCGATAATCAGCTTTTACAAACAGCAGTTCAATATATTAGAAAAAAAAGGATCTAATTACGCTATATACCATACAAAAAAACTTTACACAAGTGGCATTTTTAAAAATTTTCTCATTAAACTTTTTTTTTTAGTTAGTTAATTTAATTAAGAAAAAAAGAAAATATGCTATGATTATTTTGACTATTTAAAGCAAATGCATTTATGAATGACTGAAATAAAATCTTGCTAACCTATTTAAAATCCTCTCTGAATTTATATCAAAAGTTATCAAAAAAAAACACTTCTTCATTTCTATATTTTTTTTCTCTTAGAAATAAGTAACGAATAAACAATAAAAAAAAAGGATGAATCTCTTGTGAAATTCCCAAAGAAGATTTCTCTTTTCTCAAAAAGAAAAAAAATCCTGCTTCTCTTACGTTATCTTTTCTTACTAAAAAAAATGATAAATAAAAAGCTTCTATCTTCTTTTTACTATTACCAATTACCAATAACCGTCAAATTCTTTTTAAAAAATAAACTATAAAATCATGCCAACAAAATTCACATTTATTTGTATAATTCATTCAATAATTGAAAGAGACACTACAGAATATATTGTGAGAGAAGCAATCGTTATATTAAGGAGAGAAACAAATGTAAACTTAGAACTAAGAATAATTACTTTTTTTCCTAAAAATTCCCAAGTACTGAGATGAATTCCTCTTTTCGCTGATAGAAATATCTTAAGATTTACTGGAAAATTCGCACTTCTAAAAGACCCTCATGATGCTATAGAAGTAAATAAATTCAGTTAACTAATTTAATTAAAAAAAAATATTTATAACGAATATTTTCTCTTTCACTATTAAAAAAATATCTAGATGATAGCAAATGCAGCTGACCTTATAAATATCAGTTGAGACAATTTGCCAATCAGTTCTATTTCTGTTTTTCTTACAGGTTTCATTACAGAAATGGAATCAGTTCAAAGTGACAACCTATTTAAAATCATTAAGCTAAATGTGATTGAATTTGCTAGAAGTTCACAAGGTGGACCCACAGAAAGAACATTCTGCATTAAATGCAGATACTTGAAATCTGATAGACAAATTAAGAAAAAGAGAACTAGAATCAGAAAAAACTCAAATTTAATGATCACTGACGAGATGATTCGTATTGATAAAACACTTGAATACATAGTTAAATTACAAGATATTCATTTCCTTCTAATGTTTATAGCAATGAATATTGAATCACCAACTGAAGAATCTGCTTCATCCTATATTCCTGGCCAATCAGACAATCTTCAGGAAGAATTTCTGCACAAGCAATAGCAAGTGTCACATCAAATACCCAATTATCAAGCTCAAATGTGACAAGTGTCATGCCAAATATCCAATCACTAAGTTCAAATGAAAATCTGCAACCTGAATAAAAAAACTCACAAATCTTCCTTTTTCATTTTTCATTTTTTTCTTTATTACTATTTTTTACTATTTTCTATATACAGATACATAAATAATTACTCTTTCCAATTTCCTACCTCTTTTTCTTTTTTTTTTTGTTACTATTTTTATTTTATCCTTTTTTTTTTTACTGAATTATTCATCAAATTATTTTTTTTTTATCAATAAAAAAATACTTTCTTCTAATTAAAAAAAAAAAATAAAATAAAATTATTATTGATTAAATAGCATAAACTAAATCAGTAAATTAAACCAATAAAATAATAATAAGTTAAACAATTCCAATTGCAAATTAAACTGGACTAATTGTTTTTCTCTTCTTCCCTAATAAGTAAAAAAAAAATGTGTATATTAAATCCAATTTTTTTTAGAACTGGCTCTATACTCCAAAAAAAAGATAAACTGATCTGTTAAACTAGAATCAGACCTAAAAAAAAAATCTCAATCATCTTAAAAGAATCAATACAATCGTCTTGTTCCAAAATAATAAGAATTAAAAAAACTAATACAATTACTATATCTCCAATTAGTACGATTGCTTTCAAACAAGAATAATCAGAAGAATTAACATAATTATCACTCTTAATAAAACAAATAACAATAACTGAATAAACGTATAAATAACTCTCTCGCTTCCATCCCAATCCTTACTTCTCTCTCACTTTTACAAAAAAAAAGATACCCATAATCAACTTAATCAATTATGTCTCATCACGTATATGATATATATTTCATAGATATACCATCTGAAAATATGATTAACCTATCCTTTGATGATTCATTCACTAACCTAACAAATATCCAATCATCCCAAAATATCAGTATTCTAATCATCAATGTAAACACCTCAAACTTGAATCTTTTTACAAATCAAATATCATTCACATTACCAGACAATGATCTATAGAGACCAAGTAAACCTTTTCAACGAATTTATAACAAATTTCAATTAACCATATTAAAAGAATATCCTGACACCCCTTGTATCTATTGTGAAAAATTACTATATAAAAATAAAGCCACCTGGATCACATACAATTCCTCGACAATATACCCAATCGAACAAATTGAATAAATTGACATATTAGTCTGATATGGCACACTTAAACGTCAAATTATTAAAATCTCTTCATGTAACTCATGCATAAAACCTCAAAGTAAATATAAATTTCCACCATTATCTAAAATTCTAGATGAAATCGAAGCCATACCTATACACTGTAGAAAATTCTTGTCCTCCGTCTATCTACATTATTCTCTCAGAAGAAACTCAAACCTCGATAATTATTCAGAGTATCGTTGCTTCATAGGAACTATGAGATACTCAATAAACTTTAGGGCACTAGCACTATACTCTGGCACAATAGAAATCTATTTATAACCACTCAACCCAAATTATGTCTCAAATGAAGAGATTTTTGATAACAATTCTTACAAGTTGCCTTCTGGTTAAGTTTAAACAACGCAATTACACAACCATTCTAAACTAAAAATTTGATACAAATATAACAGAACTATTCTCAACTGCTAAACACATCCCAAATAATAATTCTGCATCACTCGCAAATCAACGTGACATAATTATACTAACTATAAATCTACCCAATGAAGTCTATGACGAAGACTTTCACTATTCGCATCTAATGGCCAGATTCGTTCGTGATGACAATGATAACTCCTTACCCATTTCAATCTACGATCAAAACCTTAAGCCTCTCCTATTTCCACACTTATTCCCTGATGGCAAAGGTCACTTTTACGATATAAGAGACCATTCTCAATCAAACGAAGACAGATTAGAGATCTTAGAAAAATATGCCAAGCATATGATACTACTCAACAATCATAGATTTAGAATAGATCACTATTGGCTATCCTACACATACCTATAATTAGAGAAGCTATACTATCACCAGAACACTCAGCGTATACTATGGTAAAGAAATACTGACGAATCACATCAAATTCTCACACTAATCTAACTAATCTAACAAAGCAATTATTCAAATAAAAAACATATAAACGAAGACCTGACCATCCTAATTCCTACATTCATTAATACAAGTGACTCCTATTTTCACGAAAAGGAATTACACCTCAACTTAATGTTATAAAATCTCAGACTCCTAACAATATTTATTACACTATTGATGATAGAAAGTAGATAGTCAGAATTTTATAATATACTAAGACAAATCGACAATAGCGATACTATTCTGACTAACAGGCCACTACATAATACCCTTCACTTCATTAACTGGTTCAGATCGCTAAAAAAAATGTGAAAAAATAAGGAAGTAAGCAGATAAGGCATAATAACAGATTTCTTTGATCGAATAGAATTCCAAAATAAAGGACCGCTCATACACATGGCTGCTACTGGACCACAAAATCAATTGAAGGCATGATTCAGGATAACGTTATAAGTTCTAACTTACCAGATCTTATACATGAACTAAAACTCTAAGAAGAAGTCTTAGCATACCAAATTCATCGATGCAACCCTTTCAAATGCAATGGACCCGCTCTCCAGGAGAGAAATGCAAAAAGGAATTTTTGAGACAATTCTCTAATATGATACATATTGATTAAAACTTCTATCGATACATTTACAAATGTACAAAACCCTCAGACCAATGGGTAGTACTGTTAACGTGCAATCCTTACGAATTACGACAGTTAGACGGGGTGTTCGAGTGGTGATTCTTTTAAGTTTATGTAGCAATTTAATCTCAGTTTAACTCAAGTTTATATAATTTACATGACAGTATACTTTTGACAAGACTAAAGGGAAAATAGCAATTGATTCAGAGGTATAATAATATGTTTATTGATGATAAATATAAGGAATAAA